>CM048921.1:1247649-1424293 GCA_026686955.1 Epinephelus cyanopodus
TCTGCTGGTTTCTACCTGGAAGTATTTGTAAACAACAAGGCGATTCCCTGGGTGCACCGCCGGAAGTGAAGGGGTTGAGCGATCCCCAATGCCCCTGCACTTCCATTAGTCGAAAAACTACGGTCCAGAGGTAAAGGAAGGAAAAAAAAATCTTAAAATCTTAAAAAAGTGTTAGTGGGGGAACACTACTCTCTCAGAGGCCCAAAGTGTTCCCCTACTTATAATTTTACAAATTAAGCACTGGTTATAGTACAGCGGGATCCCCCAACCATCACTTATATTTATGGTTTTTTGGGTCTTAAATTCCATTCAAGGTGGCATTAAAAAGGTCTTAAAAAGTCTTAAATTTAACTTACTGAAACCTGCAGATACCCTGTGTACCAGACATCATGCTGTCAAGCATACAGGACAGAGAAATGACAGAAAAATTAATTGTTATAAAAGAGGGGCCCCTCTATGCACAGCAATAAACAATCACACATATTGTGAACACACCCACGTCAGGTAAAGTATGGCCCCAAGGAGCAGAATCACTAAGCACTTGTACCAGAGCCCATCACAAATAGATCACATCACAAAAAAGGTTGAATATCCATCTCCTCGTTAAGGCCCTTGGGCGACATAGTGTCTAAGGTGTAAATCCAAAATTGTTCACGTCTCAAGAGTAACTTATCATGGTCACCGCCTCTCCTTGGTAGTTGAACATGTTCGATCCCAGTGTAACTCAGGGAGGCCACAGTGTGGTTCAAAAGGTTAAAATGAGTGGCCACCAGGCTCCTTTGATCATGGTTCCTGATGGCACATCTGTGCTCAGAGATTCTGTTTTTGAGAGGTTTCGAGGTTTTACCTATATATGCAAGGCCACAAGGACATTCCAACATGCATATCACATTTGACGTTTTACAAGAAATAATACCTTTAACAAAAAACTTTTTGCCAGTGCGTTGATGATGGAAACTTTCTGGTAAAGTTACACTGTTGGCATTGGTCACACTTGTAGTTTCTGGGTGGCACAGGACCCAGAAACGTAGGAGTGGGAGGGGGACTAGGGCAGTCCGCTCTCACTAACAAGTTTTTGAGGTTAGGGGGTCTTTTAAAAACAATGCAGGGTGGATTGTACATTAGTCCTGTCAAGGCTGGATCAGTGGCCACCACGTGCCAGTGTTTATTGATGATGGCTGACATGTCCTTCGCCATGGGGGAGTATTGGAAGGTGCAGGTAATACGGTTATCAACAGTTTTCTTTTTGGTGGTGTACAGGCACTATGTGTGATTGGAAAAACGCTCTGCAGCGTGACTCATCCACTCTCTCTGGTAGCCTCTTTGCAGAAATCGGTGTTCCAGGTCCATCTTTCTTTGTTGTACTCAGCATCTGAACTGCATATACGGCGTATGCGGTGAAGCTGGGCCACCGGAAGGCTCCTTTTCAGAGGAGTCGGGTGGTATGATTGTCCATGTAACAGAGTTTCTGCCAGTGGGCTTTCTGTACAGAGTGGTGCTGAGGCCAGACATTTTGTTGGAAATCAAAATGTCTAAAAAGTTCGTCTTGTGGGGGTCATATGACATAGTGAATTTCAAATGTGTGTTGTGTGTGTTGATAAAGTTGTGAAATTCCATCAGATGCTCCTCTGTGGAGGTCCATATGATGAAAACGTCATCTGTGTACCTTCTATATGTGGAGATGTATGGCAGGAACGGGTTCATGTAGGGATTCAATACCACATCGTGCTCGAACAGGCCCACGTACAGGGACGCAAAACTGGGGGACATCTTAGATCCCATGCTGACCCCAGATACCTATAAGAAAAAGTCTTTGTCAAACATAAAAAAGTTTGTGGTCAGCACTGTCTCTAGCAACTTTAAAATGCAAGATGAGCTTGGTGTGGGCTGTTCAGCGGAGTTCATTTCCTGTTTTTTAAGAAGGAACCATTCAGCTGCCCTCAGCCTACCTCGTATAGGCACATTAGTGTACAGGGCTTCCACGTCCAGAGTCACCAGAAATGGTTGATTGTAGTTAGGGTTAAGTTGGACCATTTTTATCAATTTGATGAACTCGATTGAGTCTTTAATATAGGTGGGCAAAGCTGTAACACAAGGCTGAAGAAAGTAGTCCACGAAGGCAGATATTTTCTCTGTCCGAGAGCCAATAGCAGCCACAATGGGTCTGCCTGGAGGCGTGTCGTTCAATCAATCAATCAATCAAACTTTATTTGTATAGCACTTTTCATACATTAAAATGCAGCACAAAGTGCTTCACAGAATAAAAAACAAACAAACAACAATAATACATACATATTGAAAACCCGCCCCTCCCACCCCCACATATAAACACACGCACACACGCACACACACACACACACACACACACAATCAATATAGTCAATGACATGGCTGGGCACTGAGGAACCAGGTGAGGAAAGGACCACCTATGGGGAGCCATCCACACCGAGAGGCGCCACAGCCGACGGCCACAGGGAATGCCGCCACAGAGACCACCCCTACCCAGACAGACAGTGGTGGACTCCACACATGGTGCAGAGCCCCCAAGTCCTCTGGGCCTGAGGGATCTCCAGGGCGACATCCCCGCAGGCAGACCGAACACACCTCTCAGTGTGGAGGCCCCCCATGAGGAAACACTGGAGCTAAAAACTAAAAGACTAAAGGGCTAAAAGCAATATGATACGATAAAACAAGTAAGAGATAAAATAGTGATAAAATGCATAAAAATGTAAGATTAGTAAAAATTAAAGATTTAACAATTAAAATAATGTTACTAATAAATAAATGAAGATTTAGAAGTTAAAATGCATAAAGATTTAAAAATAAATCATTTAAAAGCATTAGAAAGTAAAAATAACATATTGGAGTTAAAAGAGTAAAAGAATTCAGTTAAAAGCTAACTTAAAAAGGTGAGTCTTGAGCCTCCTTTTAAAAACATCTACAGTCTCTGCAGTCCTGATGTTCTCCGGCAGGCTGTTCCATAGGTGAGGGCCATAATGGCTGAATGCAGCCTCCCCGTGGGTTTTTGTTCTAACTCTTGGAACAATTAAAAGGCCGGTGCCGGAGGACCTCAGGCTCCGCGAGGGTTGATATGATAAAAGCAGGTCAGATAAATAAGATGGCCCAAGACCATTAAGACATTTAAAAACTAATAGAAGAACCTTAAAATCGATCCTGAAACACACGGGGAGCCAATGCAGCGATTCTAAAACTGGTGTAATGTGCTCCCGCCCTCTGGTCCTCGTCAGCACCCGTGCGGCTGAGTTTTGGAGTAGCTGCAGGTTAGAGATGGTCTTTTTGGGAAGACCAGAGAGCAGGGCATTACAATAATCTAAATGACAGGAAATAAAAGCATGCATCAGCACCTCCGTGTTAGCCTGAGAGAGAAACGGGCGGACTCTGGCTATATTCTTAAGATGATAAAAACCTATCTTTGTTACATTTTTGATGTGTGGAATTAAACTAACCTCAGAGTCAAAAATGACGCCCAGGTTCTTCACACATTGTGAAGGTTTAAAATCTTGTAGTTTTGGTAAAAGTTTCTCTCTCTTGCCTTCAGGACCAATAATTAAAAACTCTGTTTTGTCCTGGTTGAGCTGTAGGAAATTCACTGCCATTCATGACTTGATATCTAAAATACAGTTAAAAAGGGTATCAATTGGCCCTGTGTCATCAGGAAACACGGCGATGTACAGTTGTGTGTCATCTGCGTAGCTGTGGAAGCTAATGCCGTGCCTCCTGATGACGTCCCCAAGGGGAAGCATGTATAGATTAAAAAGGATTGGACCTAAAATTGACCCTTGGGGCACCCCACACCTAATTTCATGAGTTCTGGAGGAACATGTATCCATACTTACAAAGAAACAACGATCTGTGAGATAAGAGCTGAACCAGTTAAAAACAGTACCAGAGAGGCAAACCAGGTTTCTGAGTCTGTTTAATAAAATGTGATGGTCGACTGTATCGAAGGCGGCGCTCAGATCCAGTAGTACCAAGACTGTGAGTTTTTGTGAATCAACATTCATCCTGATATCATTTAAAATCTTTAAAAGGGCTGTCTCAGTACTGTGGTTCATCCTAAAACCAGACTGATATTTCTCTAAAATACTGTTTCTTTTTAAAAAGTCATTAACTTTTTCATTAACTTAACGTTTTTCTAAAATCTTACTTAAAAACGGTAAGTTGGATACAGGTCGGTAATGATTAAAAATGTTGGGATCTAAATTACTCTTCTTCAGAAGGGGCTTCACCACTGCTGTTTTGAAGGCAGTGGGGAAGACACCCGTCTGAAGAGAGTAATTCACTATATTTAAAATCTGTTCCTCAAAGAATCCATAAAATGTTTTTAAAAGTGATGTGGGAATCGGATCTAAAAGGCAGGTTGTTGGGTTTACCTGGGAGAAAACTCGACCAAGTGTCCTTGCATCAACCAGGACAAAACTCTCCAGTGTTTCCTCAGGTAAAAGCAATGATCCAGGTGAGTTAAAAATTTTATTCTGTTGGGATAAAAGACTGGACCTGATATCATCGATTTTACTTCTGAAGTGGTCTGCAAAGTCCTCGCAGAGGGCATCTGTTGATATGTTGGATGGTTTATTAAAATTGGTGCTGGTTAAAAGATTGAAGGTGGAGAAAAGAAATTTGGGGTTGTTTTTATGATCAGAAATGAGTTTTGAATAGTGGGATATTCTTGCCTGTTTGACTGTTTTATTGTAGGATTTGAGTTGTTCACGTAAAATTTCAAAATGAACTGTCAATTTGGTTTTTCTCCACCTCCTCTCTGCACTCCTGCATTTTCTTTTCAGTCTTTTGACGTTGTCATTTCTCCACGGGGGTGTGGGTTTTGTTTTTATGGTTTTGGTTAAAAGTGGAGCCACCGAGTCAAGTGTTGACTTTAATTTACTGTTAAAATTGTCCACAATAAAATCACAAGGTGCAGGTAAAATTTCGTGCTCTGTAAAATCTGGATAAAATTTGCAGCCACTTCACTTGATTGTCCAAGCAGATCTCTTAAAAGTCACTCCAAAGCTAAAATAAATCAGTTTAAAATCGCGGGTTAGGGAGAGCACAGACAGGCAGCTACAGACGCCGACACATGCGCAGTCACCGCCGACCGTTGTATGTTTTGTGTATTTTGGGTAGAGTGTAAAAAACTGGTGTTACTGGTGAAGAGACCAGCATGAAAGAGTGTTCCTGTTTGGTGATTTCACCTTGAGCTAGAAGGTCATGGAGGACATTGTGGACCTTAGATTTGAAATCTGTGATGGGATTTCTAGGAAGTTTCTGATAGAAGGAGGGATTGTTCAGTTGTGTCATAACTTCCTGGTTGTAGGCCGATCTGTCCAGAATCATTAGAGCGCCCCCTTTGTCCGCGTGTCATTTTTTAAATTGTCCAATTCTGTGCGTTGTAGTGTTGTCGGGTTTTGTTTCACTTTATATTCTCTCTTCTGTCCCAGTAATTTAGAAATGTCATGTTCCACCAATCTGCAGTATGTGTCTATAGCAGAGTTCCTGTGTTTCGGGGGAATGAAGGTGGATTTACCTCTAAAGTATTTGCAGGGTCTAGTAGAGGTGTGCTGGGTGGTGTCCAGGTCATCCCTAGTCCCTGTGCCGCTGGTGGGGGCTGCCCCGTGGGTGTCATGAATGCTGACCACATGGGGGAGAGTTCTCCCTCTGCTTGTCTTTGAAGAATTCTTTGAGGCGTAGGATGCGGAAAAACTTCTGGAAGTCAATAAACACATCAAAATCTTTACAATGGGTGGTGTGACAGAATGATTGGCTCTTGTTCAGAGCAGAGATGCAAGTGTCTGAGATGGGCTTACTTGAGAGATTGATGACATTCACGTCCTCCACCTCTGACGTGTGTTGTAGGGTTCTCTTGGTGCGTTTCTGCCCCCTCCTGCATTTCTTCCTCTGCCGTATGAGCGGGTGTTGAGGGAGTGCTCCTGAGGATGGTGGGCTAAAAAAAGCTCACGCTGTGAGGAGCTGGACCCCGAATCCACATCCAGAGAGGAGGTGGAAGCAGCCGGGCTGTAATGTCTGTGCTGTTGTCTCCTCCTTGGCGGCCTGTGGGGCCCGTCTTCATGTATGGTGTCTGTGTTGTGCTTCCACTTATAAATCGTTCCCTGCTCATAGTCTCTAGTGTCACGGTCAAACTTTTTCTTTTTGAATACAGCGAGTTCTTGTTGTAGCTGTACTTTTTTATGTTCACATTCCTGTAGAAGTTGCGCCATGTCATCTTTATCAGGAGAGTTAGACAGAAGTTGACGTTTGAGTTCACTTACTTCATCTCTTTGGTTTTTTTTTTCAGCTGGGAGGACAGCTCCTGGATTGTCAGCGCCATGTGGTCGAAGGAGCATTTATTTAAAATTTCACACCAGCGGCTGACAAATGTGTCGTTGTCTCTGCCTATTATTGGGCTCTTAACAAGTCGTAGTCTCCGAGGAATTCTTTTCACTCGCATGTAATCACTGAGAGTGACGGCATGCAAAAACTGCCGTACTTCTTTAATCTTGTAGCTTGTACAGCGTATGAATCCCGTCCTGGTCAGTGGACCTCGTCGCCATTAAAAAGTGAGTCTTTTAAAATGATACGGGAGTTGATTTTCCGGTTACGGAAGCATAGGGAACAGACACATGGTGCCGAGCTCCGCTTACTAGCTCACTGAAATTAGCCTTCTGCCGATTTTTCACCAAGTCAACTCAACACCAACCGTGCTTTAATAAGTTGAAACACTGAAAAGGAGACTATGCCACTGAAAAAGAACAACGGAAATAAAGATGAGAAGAACAAGCAAGTGCCATCACCGAATGCTAGCAGCGGAGACGGCGGGCTAGCTAACCAGCCTCCGCCACCTCCACAGCACACGCCTCAGTGGTTCATTTCTGAGATGGAGAAAGGAATAAAGAGGATCGAGTCCATGATTGAAGGACATTTAAATAGGCTTTCTGAAACGATGGAAAAGATCGTCAAAGACAACGAAGCTATGGGTCACCGAGTAAAGAGCATCGAGGGGAAGCAATGTGAGTTTGATGACTCGCTAGCCACCATGCAGCGTGAGCTGGATGACTACAAAAAAACTACGGACGGCGAACTGAGTGACCTGAGGGAACAGCTGGACGACCAAGAGAACCGAGCCCGTAGGAAGAACCTGAGGCTGGTCGGCTTTCCAGAAGGAGTGGAGGGGAAGGACACGGTGGCATTTATACAAGAATGGCTACCAAAGATGCTTGACTTAGATGGGGAAATCTTTGAAGTGGAGCGTGCTCACAGATCTCTGCAACAACGCCCAGCAGATGGCGCCAGACCCCGAGCCATTGTGATCCGGCTGCTCCGCTTCTCTGACGCGGTCAAGATCATCGAGGCGGCCCGGAACAAAAGTTCACTACAATATGGCAACTCGACCATAATGATATTAAGAGATATGTCAACAGCCCTGTACAAAAAGAGGAAAGCTTTTGTGCCACTGAAAAGGAAACTCAAAGAAAAGAACATCACCTTCAGACTACTGCATCCAACCTCTTTCTCAATGGATCTGGAAGGGGGACGGTGCACCTTCACAACGCCACAGGCTGCTGAAAATTATCTGAAGAAATATCACCCAGATGTGCTGCCTCAAGACTAATTAACTACACGGTAAACTGGATTACACATCTCGACCCTGTTCCATGATTTGCAGGGACATATAACAGCGACGGATGGACAGGACTGATCTCCGATGGCCGAAGAAACTTGTTTTTCCTACTGGTGCAATTTCACCGCTCAACAATGCTTGAGTAACCTGGTCCTGTTTGGCCAGAGGACTTTTGTGCTTGCTCCGACACGGGATCGCTGTTTTTTCTTTTTTTGGAGTAACTATCTGCCGTTTCCCGGTATCGTTTTGGGCATGTAGCCTGGCTGTCACTCTCCTTTTTTGGACACTGTTCATATGTTCATGTTCAATATGTTCATCTGTATTGCGGTCCCCAGGTGTAAGTAAGTTACTAGGGGGGTGCATTTGTGCTTTAAAGTATGTTTACAAAATGTTCAAAATCACTATAGTTAAGGCAGACATGCTTTATGCTGTCATAACTGCCAGTTAACATGGTCCTCCTCTGATAAATCTGTGTAAATTCTCAGTCATCCAGGTCATGATATATCTCAAACAGGCATAAAATATGGCAACTGGACTAACCTTGTGAGAGTAGAAGACGTTTCGCCTCTCATCCAAGAGGCTTCCTCAGTTCTCCTCTGATAAACCAAATAGACCACTGCCCTTATTACCTCACTCTATCATTCTGCTCTAATTGTTATTTTTTATTTTTCATTTTCTCGTTACATTGACATGATTTTCAACCATCTTTAAATATCACTCATTTGAGATAGACTGACTCCGTCAACTCTGCTGTGGCTCATCTTTACGCACAGGGCGCGTTTATAGCAATCTGTTCACCTGGTCGAAGCAGAGCAATATTCGGACATAACAACGCCGAATTAACGAGCAGTCTATCGGGTACACGTAGCGCTTTCCTTTTTCTCCTCTCATCTGTTTACAGAGGCCATGGTTATTATTTATGATGCAACTATAGGATGACTCGGTATTATAAGCATCACTCTTTGTTTTCATTACACAGGGTCTTATGGACCAGAGGGCAGTTTGTTCAGTTACCAACAATAGTTTAATATCTAAAGGGTCTGTTAACATCAAGCTTTTGGCTCTGGCAAGAGGGGGGATCAGGGGGTTCAGTAGGATTTTTTTCCTGTTTAGTCTCTTTTTGTTTTTCCCACCTACATGCTTTATTATTGCCCTAACTGTTTCCGGATCTTACGTCGCCTTATAGGAGAAACAGATTTTAAAAAATGACAGCGGTAGCTTTTAAGTATTTGACATGGAATACTAATGGCATCAATGACTTGTCAAAACGTAGAAACGTACTTAACTTCCTTAGGATTCATAACTCTAACCCCAAAACTCTGTCCCAAGCAGCTAAGACTCTTAAAAAAGAAATAGCAGATTTCAAATTTGTAGATGCCTGGAGAGAAAAACATAAGTCAGTATGTGAGTATTCCTTCTACTCACACGCTTATGAAAGCTACTCCAGAATTGATATTTTTCTTACTCATGCTGACAGACTCCACCTTATATCCTCATGTGAATATCTAGCTATGACTCACTCAGACCACGCTCCTCTCATGATCCAGATGGCTCAAAAGAACGCTACTAGTAGTTACAGACTTTGGCAATTCCCCACACACCTACTTAGCGACGTAGATTATGTTAAACTTATTAGTAACAAAATGTTTTATTAGCATTAATAGAGGGACTGCCTTGCCAACGGCTGTGTGGGAATCCTTAAAAGCTTACGTGAGAGGTGAGACTATAAGCTATACATCATGGAAAAAAAACAATACATGCTGAAGACCAAAACACTTGAATTAGAGATTAGAAATCTCGAAAAGGAACATTCTCAAACTCATAGTGAAATGACTTAAGAACTTCTAAACATCAAAAGGACTGAATATAATCTGCTAACCACTAGGGTGATTGAGAATGCCATGGCTAGAACGAAACAACAGTACTACGAACATGGGGATAAAAGTGGTAAATTATTAGCCAGGCAGATCCGAAAAGAAGAAAACTCTAGATGCATCCCCTCAGTTAAGTCCAGGGATGATGCCACAATAGTCCATGACCCCGAACAAATTAATGACATTTTTAAGGATTTCTATATTGACTTGTATTCCTCTCAGGGGGTCGATACTCATAAACTGATTAACTTCTTAGAGGGGCTCGATGTTCCGGGGGTGGAGGTGGGCACACGGGAGAGCCTAGAGGCAGATATTACTAAACAGGAGGTTTTGAATGCAATTGGTAAGCTTTCAGCAGGAAAATCCCCAGGGCCAGATGGGTTCTCTATGGACTTTCATAAAGCATTTGCATCTAATCTAATAACACCGCTAATGGATATGTTCAGACGCTCACTTGAAATACATCAACTACCTAAAACTTTAGAACAGGCTCTGATTAATGTCCTGCTAAAACCTGGCAAGGATCCAAAACTCTGTGGTTCCTATTGGCCCATAGCTCTTCTCTCATCAGAATATAAGGTATTCACCAAGGTCATAGCTACCAGGCTGGAGAAAGTGATACCTGACCTTATATATAAAGATCAGACTGGCTTCATTCAGAATCGCTTTTCCTCTGATAATATTCGTAGGTTCCTCAATGTAATTTGCTGCGCCAAAAACACCAACATGCCAGCCGTTGCCCTTTCATTAGATGCTGAAAAGGCTTTTGATCGTTTAGAATGGCCTTATCTCTTTGCAGTTTTAGAAGAAATGAATTTTGGTCCAAATTTGATACAAATGATAAAAATACTCTATCTCAATCCATCAGCAATGATTCGAACAAATGCTGACATCTCATCGCTTTTTCCCTTGTCACGCGGCACTCGCCAGGGCTGTCCCCTGTCCCCGCTCCTCTTCTCATTGGCAGTTGAGCCCCTCGCAATTGCTATTAGAGCACATCCAGTAATAGAGGGCGTTATGGTCGAGGACAAGAAGCACATAATTTTGCTTTATGCTGATGACATTATGCTGTATCTGACTAATATGGAGACGTCGCTCCCTGCCCTCTGCACCCTGTTAGAGGAATATAGCTGCATCTCTGGGTACAAGATAAATAAACAGAAAAGTGTGATGATGCCTCTTAACCCAGCTGCTCAAGGACTATCAAGGGGAGACATTCCCTTTCATTAGGACCCTTGTAAGCTTTTTTTTATCTTGGTCTGCAAAGATTCAACCAACTACATCAGATTTACTCTCCCAACTATGAATCTCTGTTTAAAAAAAGTTGAAGCAGATCTGGATAGATGGAAGTCTTCCTCTATCCCTAATTGGAAGAATAAATTGTATTAAAATGAATATTTTACCCAAATTTCTTTACTTGTTTCAAGCACTGCCAACACCAGTACCGAAAACATTCTTTAAAAACCTGGACAGACTGATATCTAGATTTCTGTGGAATGGTAAAACTCCCAGAGTCAAGCTCAAAACCCTCTGTCGGCCCACTGAACAGGGAGGGCTAAATTTACCAGATTTTCAGTTATACTATTTGGCGGCTCAATCCAGAGCTATCTGGATTTGGATTAAAGACTTAGAGCACCCTCCAGCTTGGAAACAGATCGAACAGTCCCATACAGTGGAAGCATTGTCTAGCATTCCATTTATTAATTCTTATCACAAGCAAAAACATGTATCTCCAAATCCAATGATAAAACTTACATCAAAAATCTGGGATGAAATTAGAGCAAAGTTCCATAGTGTCCGTGCACTGTACGGTTCTACTTCATTTCATTTTAATCCGGTTCTACCCGGGGCATTGAGAGACGGCATTACTAGAGACTGGTATAACAGAGGTATATGCACTTTTGGACACTTATATGAGCACAATAATCTGAGATCCTTTGAGCAACTGAGGCTCTCTTTTGGGCTCCCCCCTGCACAGTTTTTTTTAAATACTTACAAGTCAGAGATTTTATAAGGGTACAGCAGGGTGGGAAACTCATCCCCTTAGAGGATTTTGAGATAGACAGTATGATGCGAGACAAGCATAACTCTAAAGGCTTTTTATCCTATGCTTATAACAGACTAATGAGCCTGGCAGAAAATAAAGCTTTTAATGCAAAACTTTAGTGGGAAACAGACACTGATTCTGCCTTTGAGGACTCTGCATGGAAGGAGATTTGTAGTAGCTCTCAATCATTCTCCTATAACAGCCGACACAAACTATTACAGTTTAATCTTATACATAGGGTTTATTTGATTCCTCATCGTCTCCATAAGATAAGTAGTAACTACTCTGAGTACTGCCCTAGGTGTAGGACTGAAACAGGATCCCTTCTCCACATGTTCTGGATGTGTAGATGTTTGGAGCAGTACTGGAGATCTATCTTGGACATTGTTAAAGGAATTGTGGGGGTAGAAATCCCGGCCAATCCATGGCTGACACTATTGGGGGACCTGTCGGTTTTACCAATTAATATGAGAGTCAACGCTCGTTTTATCAGATTAGCCTTAATTGCAGCTAACAAATGTATAGCTATCAACTGGAAAAGCAAGGACCCCCCTGGTGTTTCTTTGTGGCTTAAAGAGCTCTCGTCACACTTGCCATCAGAAAAGATAATGTTTAACCTCAGGAAAAAAACCATTAGTCTTTGATAAATGTTGGGGAGGATTGTGTAACCTTTTTACATAATAGAGCTGCTCCTATGGGTGACGTACATGGTCGGAATTGAAATAGGGCTTGATTCTGGAATTAACTCAATGTTCGGGTAAATAGCCCAAAAGGTTAGGTGTAATGTAACATTATGTGTGAGAATGATATAACCTTATCCAAGCCTCCTGCTGTTATTTCTATTTACTGTACCAACCTCTGTATGTTTTGTCTTGTTTTACCTCTGTAATGCACGCTCTACGGATGTGAGTATGGGTTATTACTGTTGTTGTAACTTAATTTGTTTTAGTGTTGTTTTATTTTTGTTTATTTATTTATTTATTTTTTCCTCATCTTTATTGTTTTATTTTATCTTAGTAATACTTTCGTTGTTGTTGTTGTTATCATTTTTATTATTATAATTATTACTATTATCTTTTTCACCCCACTCTTGTCCATGGGGGGGGTGGGGGGTGGGGGGTAGGGATTTAATACCTAATGCTAACGGTATTGACTCTGAAATATTGTACTTTGTTTGAAAAATTTCAATAAATAAATTGTTCAAAAAAAAAAAAATGATACGGGAGTAGTTCTCCTCGGTAAATTCAAAAGTTTTGGCTATATCTTCCATAGCTGCCGTCATGTTTAAAGTAGATCCAGAACTTTAGGCCAGAAAATAGATCTGCAAGCAATATATGCAGTTTTAAACACCACTTTGCAGCTCCCCTGTGGGACCCCCCATCCAGCCCTTTGGAGTTGGACCAGTTGCCGTTGTAATAAACCCTCTTGTCCTATTTGAGAGATAACGCTTCATAAATAAGATGGTTGTTGGACTAAATCCATAACATTTTGGTTTCCCAATCAGAAGTTCGTTATCTTGGACATCAAATGCTGCACTAAATCCAGTAATACTGCACCAGTCATCTTAGAATTATCCATCTCCTTAAACCAGTCATCTCTCATTTCTGTAAGGGCAGAACAAGTGGAGTAGTTACGTCTATAAGCATGTTGAGGTCTTGTATTCAAACCATTACAGTCAAAGTAATTCTGTATTTGTGAGTGGACTATTCTCTCCATCAGTTTACTGAGTACTGGAAGAATAGCTAGTCTGCCATCTTTAGGTAATGGAATTATTTTGCCTTCTTTCCAAATGGTGGGATATATACCCTGCATTAAACAGTTATTTAACATGTGACATGTGGGACCACAGATATAGTCAGCTGCCAGACCAAGCACCTTACAATCTAGCATGTCAGAACCCACTGAGTTGTGTTCAGGAAGGGCCTTCAACATCTTCCTTAACTCCCTCTCATCCACACTATTGAACTGAAAAGTGCAGCTCTTACTAAGCATTGTATTATTTCTTATGAGCTTGAGAGTATTGGAATCCATATTGTCCATGTTCTGCCTTAATACAGTGACCTTGTTTATAAAGAAATCATTAAAATAATTAGCTATATCAAATGGTTTAGTTATAAACCTACCTTTCTCCCCATTATTTCATTTAGAGTTCTCTTGAGCTCTCTCCCATCTTGCTTTACAACATTTATTCTTTGCTTATAATATTCTTTTTTCATTGTTTTATTCAGTTTTGTAACTTGGTTTCTCAGCTGACAATACCTTAATCTGTTTTCCACTGAACCACACTTTACTAACACAGATTTGGCTTCGTCTCTTGCGTGCACATCTACTTCCGAAACACAGCATTTGGGGTCCGTTTGATTTATTGTACTGGGACGTTTGATTTTTCCACAACTGGACCATGTCAAAAAACGCAGTTTGCACCGGGACAGGACAAACAGTAAATGAAACAGACAAAATTCCACACATTGTTGTGGTTGGTTCAAACGCTGTCAGCGTGATTTATTTAAATAGTTTATTGAGTTTATTGCGGATGTTGATCAATGTTTTTGCAACGAAAAATAGGTAAAGAGGAAAAGAAAAAAATGACATGCATGATTTTAAGTGTTCATTAAGGTTTCATACATACCAGCACCCTAAACATTAAAACAAATGTTTTACTCCACTCTACTTGTGAAGTGTTTCTAATTTCTTTCTACTCCATACAGGTACCGTAAAATATTGAAATGTTTTTATTTGTTTGTTTGGTTTTTGACCTTGCTTTTTAAAAATGCATGAAGCAAACTACTTTCAGTAGTTTTCCTGTATATAAATAATATCAATCTGTTGATAAAATGTTATTTTATATGCAGATATTTTAATAAAGTATTCCTTGTTTAAGTACATGGGATCTTAGGATTTTTTTTTTATACCGTGGTATCGACTTTGGTATCGAGAATCGTGTAATTTTACTGGTATCAGCACCGACTACTGAATTTTTGGTATTGTGACATAACGTTAGTGTCAGTGGATTAGAGACTGGACGGAGCATATTAAATATCACTGTCTACATGTTTACATGTTCATGCCTGCAGAACACATGTATTGATAAATTATTGGCTTCTTACCCGCTAAGCTTTAATGTCACTTACAGTAACGAGTGTAGCTGCTGTCAACTCGAGTCATTTTCTAGTTATCTTCACTTTGTTTCCACCGCGGCCGCTCAGCTGTGCGCCGGTTACTGTGTTGCGTCGGCATGTGTGAGTGGATGTGTGTGTGTGTGTGTGTGTGTGTGTGTGTTTGTGGATGTGTGTGTACAGTACAGGCCAAAAGTTTGGACACACCTTCTCATTCAATGCGTTTTCTTTATTTTCATGACTATTTACATTGTAGATTCTCACTGAAGGCATCAAAACTATGAATGAACACATGTGGAGTTATGTACTTAACAAAAAAAGGTGAAATAACTGAAAACATGTTTTATATTCTAGTTTCTTCAAAATAGCCACCCTTTGCTCTGATTACTGCTTTGCACACTCTTGGCATTCTCTCGATGAGCTTCAAGAGGTAGTCACCTGAAATGGTTTTCACTTCACAGGTGTGCCTTATCAGGGTTAATTAGTTGAATTCCTTCCACAGCCGACAGCCCTATTGGACAACTGTTAAAATTCATATTATGGCAAGAACCAATCAGCTAACTAAAGAAAAACGAGTGGCCATCATTACTTTAAGAAATGAAGGTCAGTCAGTCCGGAAAATTGCAAAAACTTTAAATGTGTCCCCAAGTGGAGTCGCACAAACCATCAAGCCCTACAACGAAACTGGCACACATGAGGACCGACCCAGGAAAGGAAGACCAAGAGTCACCTCTGCTTCTGAGGATAAGTTCATCCGAGTCACCAGCCTCAGAAATCGCAAGTTAACAGCAGCTCAGATCAGAGACCAGATGAATGCCACACAGAGTTCTAGCAGCAGACCCATCTCTAGAACAACTGTCAAGAGGAGACTGCGCGAATCAGGCCTTCATGGTCAAATAGCTGCTAGGAAACCACTCCTAAGGAGAGGCAACAAGCAGAAGAGATTTGTTTGGGCCAAAAAACACAAGGAATGGACATTAGACCAGTGGAAATCTGTGCTTTGGTCTGATGAGTCCAAATTTGAGATCTTTGGTTCCAACCGCCGTGTCTTTGTGAGACACAGAAAAGGTGAACGGATGGATTCAACATGCCTGGTTCCCACTGTGAAGCATGGAGGAGGAGGTGTTGGTGTGGGGGTGTTATGCTGGTGACACTGTTGGAGATTTATTCAAAATTGAAGGCACACTGAACCAGCATGGCTACCACAGCATCCTGCAGGGACATGCCGTCCCATCCGGTTTGCGTTTAGTTGGACGATCATTTATTTTTCAACGGGACAATAACCCCAAACACACCTCCAGGCTGTGTAAGGGCTATTTGACCAAGAAGGAGAGTGATGGAGTGCTGCGGCAGATGACCTGGCCTCCACAGTCACCGGACCTGAACCCAGTCGAGATGGTTTGGGGTGAGCCTGGACCGCAGAGTGAAGGCAAAGGGGCCAACAAGCACTAAACACCTCTGGGAACTCCTTCAAGACTGTTGGAAAACTATTTCAGGTGACTACCTCTTGAAGCTCATCGAGAGAATGCCAAGAGTGTGCAAAGCAGTAATCAGAGCAAAGGGTGGCTATTTTGAAGAAACTAGAATATAAAACATGTTTTCAGTTATTTCACCTTTTTTTGTTAAGCACATAACGTGTTCATTCATAGTTTTGATGCCTTCAGTGAGAATCTACAATGTAAATAGTCATGAAAATAAAGAAAACGATGAGAAGGTGTGTCCAAACTTTTGGCCGGTACTGTATGTGGAGGAGTTCAGCACCGGCACAAAAGAACAGATACCATCAGCGCTTATCAATACTACGGTCTTTGATAATTTAGCCCCGGGGCTAATTTAGTACCGGGGTTTGGTACCCATCCTTAATCAAAACAAAAACGAAGTGAAGCCTGTAGAAGTGAAATAAAGTTTGCAGACACACTGACATGGAAGTGCGGAAGGCTGCAAGTGTGTGATCCACTGATCAGCATTCTTCGGCAAACAGCCCCGCTCCTCAAGAATTCCGGTTAATCTGGAAAGTCCTACCCCCCTACTAGGTACTTTTTTCAGGGAAAGTTTGGGGTTTAGGGAAAGTTTTTTTTACCTGGGTAATTTCAGTGGAAACGCGCAGAGGTTTTTCAAAATCTGGGGTAAATAAGAAAAGTTCCTATATTGGAAAAGGGGCTATTAATTACTATGACAAGCGCTCTGACACACCATGGCAATTGCTACGGACACACCAACACAGAGACATGTTGGTGTGTGCGTGTCTAAATCTTAAATGCAGACATGACAGCAGCAGAATCAGTATTTTAAACAGCATGTAAACATTATCAGTGTTTACAATCTATCATATACAGCTACAGTCCTTACTACTAACACTACTGTTAATATCTTTAGGATTATTAATGTTAACTACATATTGTAATGTATTGAAAATACAGAAAATAATATATGCACATACTGCTCAGTGACCATATTACATGTAGTACGTAGTACATGTAGTGTGTAAACTTAGAGGAGAAATTTCTGGAAAACAGCTGGGCCACCAGATTTCTAGCCTGCAACCATGATCACATTTTTGACACCACAAACATAAACAAGACATTTCCATGTTCGGGAGAATCTCCTCTTTCAGTATCCTCATACTGAAGATTGTACTTACGGTTTGGGCAAAACAGGGAGGAGTTGGAGAGGGATTAAAACCATTAAAAAACTGCCTGTGTGTGTGTGTGTGTGTGTGTGTGTGTGTGTGTGTGTCTAAATCTCCATTTAACAGATAAGGAGCAAAAGTGGCTGTCATCTCTGCATTTACTAACCAGTGAATCCTGTCCAGTCCTATCACTACTATTAATACTACTACAAGTACTACCTCTATATCACTGCTACAAATACTACTAGTACTGCTGCTGCTGCTGCTGCTGCTACTGTTGGTACTGTTTGGGCTATGAATGTCAAATACAGACATCATTGGAGCAACTTTAAAGCACATGCAAACATTTTATATCAGCACCTATTATCCACTGCTACAGCCTTGTAGTAATACTACTACTGCTACTACTGCTGGCCTATGGATGTTGAATACAGATGTGAGAGGAGCTGTACACATGTAGTGTGCAATACCTGTAGTACCTGCTGTATGTAGTACCTTTGTACTCTGTGGCAGTAGCAGACACCCCTCAAAATTTCTTAAGAAAATCTCTAGGTATTAGCAGGGGTGATGGGAATCCAGCATCGTACCATATGACCAACTTCACATGATTCATAAAAGTCTCGCCTTGAAAACCTTTGTATGACCATATTTCCTTACAATCATACGCCTTATCAGACATTTAAATTTTGATTTATCTGAATGGTAAATGCTGTGGTGTATACTTGATGTATAAAAACATGATGTATCATTCAGGGCTCCAGACTGCGCCTAATTGGTCGCATTTTGCGACCTTTTTTGGAGGCCGTGCGACATAGTTTTTTTTTTTTTTTTTTAAAGATTATTTTTTTGGGGCTTTTTTGCCTTTAATGGACAGGACAGAGTGAAATGGGGTGAGAGAGAGAGTGGGGGTTGACATGCAGCAAAGGGTTGCAAGCCGGAGTCGAACCTGTGACCGCTGCAGCGAGGCATCACCTCTACACATGGGGCGCCGGCACTATCCACTACGCTACCGACGCCCCGCGACATAGTTTTTTAACTAGGAGCACCAGCGCAACTTACAAATCCACCCCTGTCCCCCTTTTTCTTCTTTTTTTTTTATAATTGCATTTCATGGAGGAGCGGAAGCAAGTGTGTGTGTGTGTGTGTGTGTGTGTGTGTGTGTGTGTGTGTGTGTGTGTGTCTGTCATGTGTGTCTGGATGCGCACTGTGAGGTGGGGGGCTGCCAGTAACCATAGCAACATGCAGCAGTTTTAGTGCCTACGTGTGTACTGTACGCGGGGTTAGACAGAGAGGGGTCACAGAGCCGGTGTGGAGTAGAAAGTGCTGTGTTGTTTGACCATAAAGTGACGCTATGAAACAAACTATAGATTCGTTTTTAAGTAAAAATTATCCAGAAACTCTTGTCGGTCCTGTGCCAGTTTCCCAATTTCAGACGGCGATAGTTCAGAGAACGAGTCAGCAATGTCCTGCCCGCAGCCCCCCATTGATATTATTTTGCGGCTTCATATAATAACATAACAATATGCTATTTATGGTGTTATGTCATTGTGTTATTTCTGTCTCTACATGGTCACCTGTTAACAATTCTCTGCTCTCTGTATCGCGCATGACGGAGTTCCGCCACACACACAGGTGAGCAAGCTAGAGCGGCTCAGGCCGCATTTTCCTGACCAAACCTGACCCGAGCCCGGCGCAGTTTGTCAGCTGACAAAGTTATTGTTATGGACAGTGTGTAAATAACAACAGACTGCTGTTACGCACAGACACAGCACTCATGCTGAGCTTGTGTTGCGTTGCGTTCAGGCGTTGTCACGTAAATAACAACTTCCAGCACTTACATAGGTCATAGCACAAAGCAGCAGCATGTCAAGTGACTTTTATTATGTTCAATAAAATTGTATGTTCCTAAATCTTGAGACACCTCATATGTAAGCTAGACAGACATTTCACCTGCACATTACTGTGCGCAAATGTACTGTATGTACTTAGTCCGAAAGAGCCCTTCTGGTGCCAGTATACATAGAAACATTCCAGCAGGCTGTGCTTTGCAAGCATACAAAAAAGTTTCATGCATGTGAAAATTATTTTTCATATGTGTGCTTCACCTCCGCTGCTACAACTCCATCCTAGGAGAAACACTACTGTGTGCGTTTCGTGCAACAGGTGGATGTGGTAGTCTAAGTAGCATTAAAGTAGAGTAGAGCAGGGCAGAGAGATGGAGGCAAAATATATTAAACCCAGTGTTAATACAGCATAACTCGAGAGAGGGGTGAAAAAATAAATAGAGGTGGGCATGGCTCAAGTAGGGCGCAAAATTATATAGAGAGAACAATACAGTGTGAATAAAGATTACATACCATAAAAATAACTGCAGTCTTTGTTATTTGATAGCCACTTAAATTAAACAATTTTTATGGGGCAAGTAAAAACTGACTTCGGGCAAGTGAAAACAAACCTTAGCGTTGAACCCTGCAGGGCTGTCTGTGTTTATTGCTAAATTATCAGTAATGCAGTTAATCTCAACAAAATTATGAATATGTTGTGTCGATATAGATAGTGCTCCTAAATTTTGTGCTGGTGCTCCTAAAATTTTCAGTAAGGAGCGCTGGTGCTCCTAGTGGAAAAAGTTAGTCTGGAGCCCTGTCATTAGTGCACTCTCCAGCTCCCTCTAGCGGAAAGAGGAAGTGGTTCAAAATGTGAAGTATGTCATTCCAGCACTGCATCAAGGATATGCCAAGTCACTCCTGCATGCAATGTCTAACTTTGACGGAATTGAACTGCCGCGTTGCCAGCACCCCAAGTTGCGTGAAGGTGCGAGATCCTGTTCATCGCTGCTTGCAGCTTTAATTATTTTTTTCCTTGAAGTAAATCGCCTTGTTGGGGTTTTTAACATAGAACGTGCCAGTTTTTGCATGCGCTTGATTCGCCATGTAAATTTATGTGTAATATGGCTTTCGTTGGTGGGCGGGGCAAAATGGCTTGTCCACGCCCCTTAAACAGTAGCGATTTATCCAATTAACTTTAAACCTTGGTCTGTCCCACTGGAACACCTTGAAGAAAAGAGGTTATTACAAGCTGAAGTTTTCGTCAATCCATGTGACCGTGGCAGGGCGTCAAACTTAGGTGCACCGCCACAAAACAGGAAGTAGTTTATAACTCCAGCATACATGGTCCAATCTTCCCCAAATTTCACAGGATTGATGACAGCCCCACCCTGAACACATCTATATGTCAATATTTGGTATTACATATAGCGCTACCTACTGGCAACAGGAAGTACGTCTTTTCAGACATTTATCTTTTGATGTAACTGGAATTTACATGTTGTGGTCTATATTTGATGTAGAAAATCATGATGTATCATTAGTGCATTCTCCAGGGTCAGCATTGTACTGTGTGGCGGTGGCATGGCATTAGGCTTTAATGCCTCGCCATGAAACACAAAATTCCTTTAACTCGTGTGTAAATGGTCCGATCTCCATCAGACTTCACAGGATTCATATTAGTCCCACCCTGAACACATTTATATGATAATATTCCATGATAGTCATAGCACCACCTGGTGGCAACAGGAAGTACTTCTTATCAGACACTTGTCAACTGTTCTTGGATTAACCTGGAATTTAAATGCTGAGGTCTGTATTTGATGTACAAAATCATCACATACCATTTATGTGTTCCCCAACGCCTGATGGTGGACAGAGGAAATAGTACAAAATGTGAAATAGGCCACTGCTGGCCCCACACTTTATGAAGGATATACCATCTCGTGCATGCGTGCAGTGTCTGACTTTGACAGACATAAACTGTCACGTCAGCCGGCGTCCTGCCAACATCCCTGAGTTGTGGGACATCTTTTATGTCTGAGACTCGGTACATGGACTATGGGCTTGTTGGCACAGTGCACTTTTTTTGCGATAAAGGTGTTTATCAGTCATGAGGCGGCTGGACATCACGGCGGTAGGGGTGCAACAATACACGTATTTGTATTGAACCGTTTGATACAATGGTCTCGGTTCGGTAGGCACTATGAAACGAACAATACGCAATTTTATTTATTTATTTTATCAACTTCTGACGATGCGCTCTATGCTGAAAGCTCAGTGGATCTGCGCTCGACTTGGCGCCTTAGGCTGCATAGTCGAGCGCAGATAATAATAAATAATAACTTGAATTTATATAGCGCCTTTCAAAAAACCCAAGGCGCTTAACAAACAGAAAACAGAAATAAACACATTAATAACCAAAAGCCTCATTGAAAAAGTGTCTCTTCAGTGCAGACTTAAAGGAGTCCAGTGTTTGTAACTGGCGAATCGCCATGGGGAGGGAGTTCCAGAGGGTTGGGGCAGCCACACTGAAAGCTCTGTCTCCAAGGGTCCGTTTTGTGCTTGTGGGTACTGTGAGGAGCCCCAGGTCCGCAGATCTCAGGTTCCGCTCCGGGGAGTAGTCCTTGAGGAGATCTGACAGGTACTGTGGGGCTAGGGCATGGAGAGCTTTATAGGTGTATCGTTGCACCCCTACATGGCGGACCCGCCAAGTCCAGGAGACGCACCACCTTCAGTCGCGAACTCCTTTCTCTGAGGACCTTCACTGATAGAGGGGTACCGGCGGGAGTACTGGCTTAACTGTACACCTCACACAGCCTGGATAAAATCCCCTTTCACCGAGCCACTTGAAGGAAAAGAGGAAGGAGAGGAGGCGTACGTCAGAGACTGAAACGCCTCAGCCTGGACAACCGCCGTCGGCTTCCCCCACTGCCTATGGTCCTGCTTTCACATGAGCAGTCCATCAGGAACAAAATGGATGAGCTGGAAGTGTGGGCCAAATTCAAACCTGAAGTTCGGGTAACATGTCTGCTAGCCTTCACTGAGACATGGCTCAGTGAAACGGACCAAGATGAGGACCTCGCTACTCCTGATACTGAACTGTTGTCTGTCTCACTCCACACTATTTGCCTTGGGAATTTCAACAACTGTTTTTCATGCTTGTTTACATTCATCCATGAGCCAACGCAGCCACAGCGGCACAGCTGATCGCGGATGTCACACACAGACTAAACTCCATTTGTCCTGATGCTCCAAAGTTTATCCTTGGTGATTTTAATCACTGCACTTTGACCAAGACACTGAAAAATTATGAACAATATGTGTCTTGTGCCATCACTCCATGATTGATCTGTGTTATGGCGCTGTAAGCAGTGCTTATAAATCCCTGCCCATGCCTTTTCTTGGTGCGCCCTACCACAACTGTGTGTTTTTAATGCTTGTGTATAAGCCTGCCCTCAGACGAAGGAAGTGAAAACCTGGTGGGAGGACATTGTTTCATCTCTCCAGGCCTGTTTGGCTGCACAGATTGGGATTGTTTTTATGATTGCTGTGGGGAGATTGATGAACTCTGTGATACTGTTTTCTCCTACATCTCCTTTGGTGTGAACTCTGTTATCCCATCAAAAAAAGGTTGTTGTTTATCCCAACAACAAACCATGGGTAACTAAGGAACTCAAAACTACTATCAACAAAAAGAAAAGGACCTTCTTCTCAGGTGATCTTCTTGAGAAAAGGGCTCTCTCCAGGGAAGTCAGGAGGGAAATAACAAAGGCGAAACTAACTACAAAATTAATTAATTAAATAAGAACAAAATTGAAATGCAGTTTGGAGGTGGTAATATCAGAGCAGCTTGGCAAGGACTTAAATCAATAGCCTGTATTGACAAGCAGGCAGAGGAGTCCAAGCCACATATCAGCATTAATGGAGTAGTAGTTGCTGATTTACCAAGTACTTTCAATTGTTTCTTTTCTCGTTTTGAAAGATGTTATTTTACTCAGAATGTTTCTATGTTGAAGGATTCTCTTGTACCCCATAATGATTTTGTGATATGCAAAGATGAGGTTACAGCTTTGTTGAAGAAAACCAACATAAGGAAGGCAGCTGGCCCTGATGCTGTCTGTGGGCGCACACCGAGGTACTGTGCCAACCAGCTCAGATAATAATTACAAAAAATCCTGGGAAACTAACTGAGTTAGGCCTGTTGCTCTCACATCACTTATTGTGAAAATCTTTGAGAAAATCCTTCAGGATGAGATTGTCTCTTTAGTGTGTGACAAACTAGACCCCTTACAGTTTGCATATCAAGCTGGAAAGGGGGTAGCGGATGCTGAACTCCTCATTCTTGACCAAATTTACAAGCACTTGGAGAAGCCAAAATCACATGCCAGACTTTTATTTGCTGATTTCCCTTCAGCTTTTAACAAGATGCAACCGCACATTTTAGCTCAACACCTTTCCTCTTGTTTTAATTTACCTGATCAGTTTTTATTGTTGCTTTTGAACTTTTTCACTGATAGGAAGCAGCAGGTTTTGGTTAATGGAGTTTTGGCAGATATTTTGGTCTCAAACACTGGCTCCCCACAGGGTTGTGTTTTATCTCCCCTTCTTTTCATTCTGTATACAGACATCTGCAGGTCTCACAAAGAGGGCAGCTACTTGGTAAAATATTCAGACGATACAGCACTTCTGACTCTCCTTCAAGGGTCAGAGTTGGACCATGGTAGTGCCCTGCAAGATTTTGTTAACTGGTGTGATGAAAACTTCCTTGGCCTTAATGTGGAAAAAACAAAGGAGCTTGTCAATGATTTTAGGAAAAACTGTGTAAACCTAGGGCAAGCTCGATCCATGGTAGAGAGGTCGAAATTGTTGAAATTTACAAGTACTTAAGTTCTGTGTTCGATTCCCAGTTAAAGTTTGATAAAAACACTGAATGTATTGTCAAACGAGGCCAGCAAAGAACGCACTTACTAAGAAAGTTGAACTCTTTTTAATGTCTGCAACAGAATCTTGTGTATGTTTTATCAGTCTTTTATTGAGAGCATTTTAACTTTCTCCTTTATCTGCTGGTTTGGTGGCCTGTCTGTAAAAGACAAAAACAGCCTTTACAGTATTAATAAAATAATTGATGTCCAGCAGAGGGATTTGAGTTCTTTGTGTGAGGCGCAGGTGGCCTCAACGTGGCCACATCCTGTCCTCTGAGTTCATGGTGATGCCTTCGGGCTGCCGCTTTGTAGCACCTATCAGGATAGGTATGTCAAATCTTTCATTCCATCTGCCATAAGGCTTTTTAAACCTAGATGGTGGTAGTAATTTGGAATAAAAATATAACCAATTTTTGTATTCCTGTAACTTGACGTGCAATGCATCTCTGTATGCCCACCTATTTATTATTTTTTTCTGTTATTTAACCGTGCCACTCTGCCATTCGGTGTGCAGTGGTGTAAGTGCCACTGACTATCAATCTTTTTAATCCTTTTTGTAACCGTGGCTATGTGCTGATCAGTTGTCTCTGACATAATGTTGCGCTTCTGTCTGTCTGCTGCTTGTTGTCATTTTCGTCACTGATTCATGTACTTTACAGTGACTGCTTGAACTGAATTGGCCCTTTGGGGACTAATACAGTTGTCTGAACTGAACTGAACAGTGATATTATCTTGTTATAATTTGTACTGTATGCACAACATTTTCTTTTTCATATTATTTTTAACCATATTTCACCAAAATATTTGACAATATACCTGAAGTCATCTGAAATCAGAGTAATGATGTGAGAATTTTTTTTTTTTTTTTTCAGAATTTTATCACCAATGCTTTAAGTGTTACTGATATCTCATTGCTTTTTGGAGATATTAACCGAAGACCTTTTAAAGGGGGCGTGGCTCTGCAAATGTCTCCACAATGTTTGGGCCTATCATCACAAACCTTGCAAGCAATGTCTTAAGAGGTACTAGAAACATATCCTAAAAGTTTCATAAATGTTTACCACTAGTGGCACCACAAATGCAAAAAAATATGGGCACACAATAACACAAATTTGATTATAAATCATAAATTGATTGTACAATCATTACCGAATTTGCATGGTATGTTGAATAATAAATATGAACCATGTGTATTAAATTATTTTAAAACTGGTGAACAGGGGCGTCACAAGTTCCAAACAATTGCAATGGCCTTTCACAGAATTTGACCATAATCAATAAGGGTTTTTATTAAAACCATTAAAGCATGTCCCCATGTTTTTGCAGTTGACCAATAGGAAGCAACAGAGTTTCCAAAGAAGAGTGTGGCCTGGTAGAGATTTGGACACAATGATCGAGCATCTGATTGTCACAAAACAGGCTTGAACCCCAGAATTGCTGTTTGCGGCTATATTTAATGTTTAGATTTATAAAGGTTATTGTTCTTTTCTTTGTAAATATGCAACACATTTTCAAAAAGTTTTGACAGGAGCAACAAAAGACTGGGAAAGTTGTGGAATGCTCAAAAAACACGTGGAACAGTCCACAGGTAGGAGCTGATATTGGCAAATATCGGCAGATACTCAATAATAAATAAATACAATAGATACTCGGATCATCATGACTATCAGGACACCCCTACTGTACAGTCTATAAATCCAAAACAATGCCAAACCAAATGCCATAGATGCTACAATTGTGGGATTTTTTTTAAATGTTAGGTACTGACTTGTGCATGTTGCTCTAGATAATCATGACATCATCTCCATGAAGTTGTACCAGCTGACAGTAGAGATGACTCCTGAGGAAGAGGAGGAGGAAGAGATCACCCTCCCTAGAGTTGACAACATGGAACAGTTTCAAGGTAGATACACCATGGCCCACTCCACTCTGTTGGCGTTAAAGTAATCGATTCTTTGTCACAACATTGGATCTTAGAGACAGATAAACTACTACTAATAATAAGAATTTTATATGTATATCACTGTTCATATCAAGTGCAACTCAAAGTGCTTTACATTAAAAAATGAGAAAATACACAAAAGTCAGGGCAAGATAGAGGAAAGAAGATTCGATCTCACACACACACACACACACACACAAACACACACGTACATTAAAATCTGAATTATGTTTATACCAATTAATTGAATAAAAGTTACAAAAATGCAAGTCTAAAAAGACAGGTTTTAAGATTACTTTGAAGCTGTCTACTGAATCAGATTGTCTGGCATCCTCTGGAAGGCTGTTCCAGAGATGAGGGCCAATGACACAGAATGCAGCATCACCATGCTTTTTACTTCTACTCTGGGGGACATTCAGTAGACCAGAGGTGGAAGATCTTGGGGATCTAGAGGGAATGTATTTGACCAACATGTTGGATAAATAGTGAGGAGCCAGACCATTAAGAGATTTAAAAACTAAAAGCAAAATTTTAAAATGAATTCTAAAATGTACAGGAAGCTAATGAAGGGATTTAAAAACCAGGGTAACGTGTTCTCAATGTTTTTTTCTTGGTGAGTAGACATGCTGCTGCATTTTGGATTATCTGCACTTTGTTTATAGATTTCTTGGAGAGGCCTGAGAACAAGGCATTACAGTTGTAAAGTTAGCTGGAGATAAACGCATGAACAAGTTCTTTGGTGTCTTCTTTAGATTAAAGAGGCTGCACATGGGCGATGTTTCTAAGATTAAAAAAAAATGCAATGCAAGTTTCTTACTTGGGGTTCAAAACACAGGTCACAATCAAATATGACACCGAGGGTCTTTTACCTCATGCTTTTTTTTCACTTTTGTAAATGACTATTAAATTGAAATTGCTTTTCCTACGATCCAATGAATAGAACCTCGGTAAGAAAATTGTAAAAGAATTTAGGACATCCACATATAACTTAGGTCAATGCAGCATAACAGTTTTTCAGTTGGGCTTATATCATCTGAAGAGAATGGTATGTATAGCTGAGTATCTTAAGCATAGGATTGGAAATCAGTTTCATGCTCTCTAATAATATTTCCCAATGGTAACATATACAGATTAAAAAGAGTGGGTCCAAGAATGACATCAATTCTGGAAAACAGTGACTCACGGAGGGACACAACATAGTCTCTTCCTGTCAGATAGGATTTAAACCAGGTTAGAACTGAGCCTGAAATGTTTAGATTGGTTTGGAGCCGTTTTAGAAGGATGCTGTGATCAATGGTATCGAAAGCTGCACTTAACTCAAGAAAGACAAGAACAAAAGTCTTTCCCTCATTGAGTTCCATTCAAAGATCATTTACAACTTTTACTAGTGCTGTTTCAGAAGAATGATGTGAACGAAAGCCTGATTGACATTTCTCAGAGATGTGGTGTGAATTCAAATAACTGTTAAGCTGCAGGGACACTAGCTTTTCTATGATCTTACTTATAAAAGGTAGATTAGAAATGGGCCGGAAGTTGCTTAAGACCAGAGGGTCTGCACTAGAATTATCAATCAATCAATCAATCAATCAATCAATCAATCTTTTTTTAAAAGCCCAATATCACAAATCACAATTTGCCTCATAGGGCTTTACAGCATACGACATCCCTCTGTCCTTTGGACCCTCGCAGCTGATAAGGAAAAATTCCCCCCAAAAAAACCCTTTAACGGGGGGGGGGGGGGGGAATGGTAGAAACCTTAAGAAGAGCAACTGAGGAGGGATCCCTCTTCCAGGACGGACAGACGTGCAATAGATGTCGTACAGAACAGATCAACATAAAAAATTACCAGTAATCCGAATGACACAATGAGACAGAAAGAGAGACAGAGACAAACAGAGAGAGATGCAGGACAGACGGTAATGACAGTAGCCTACAACAACATTAATGAAAATAATGATATTATAATAATATTATAGGACTCAAAAGGGTGACGTAGCGAAGGTGGAAAAACTGAGCTGCATTATGGGCGATGTGGGCAATTGGAAAGTTGTTTACATTTCGCGACGCTACACTTGTGTTCTGTTGTTGTTTTAGCATTTTGAAAGTAACTGTATTGTTTGTAAGTGGTGCAGACTTGCTGTGTCATTAACTGCCACAATCGTTCTCACGATCGCTACGGGAAGATCGATTGGCTATATAATGTGATATATTTTGATAGCAAAAACTGAATTAGAACTAGGGATAAATCTAACACAGCTGTGTAGTCAGGACTTTTAATCCCGTTTATAAAAAAAGAAAAAAAAAGTACACATCTTGATGTCACCAAAAACATTGTTTCTCATTGTCTCCACAGGAGTAAACTTGTCCTAAATTGTGGTTAAGAAGTGAAAGTTAAAAATAAAGATAAACTCCATGTTGTGCCCACCCATGTATGACAATGGAGAGTTAGAGATTTATGGTGTGAAAATGCCCTATTTCTGAAATAAATAACTGAGAAACCCATACATATTTACCACATAAATGCAGAGTGGATTTCAGGCTACAAAATATCTTTTGTTTGAAATAAATTTGTCCAGCAGACACCAAGATATGTTAGTCAAAACCTGAGCAAGGAAACAGGCCGCACCACATGGAGGTGGGACACAGTGAGGCTTGTAAAGTTTACATACCTCTGAAATGACGACGGTCTTCTCTTTAAGGCGTAGAATTCAGAGGTCCTGCACCCACCCAAAGTTTGCTTGCCCATGAGCCCTGAAAGATTAGGCATTCTTAAATTCGTCGCCGGTATAATAACTTATACCGTTGACGAGATGGAGGACAAGCTCAGCTTCAGTCAACAGCGGCAGGGCTTTTAAATCCTGAGTCCAGTCTCTGTACTCATACGATACACTCCACCCTATTTTCTGGATTTTGTCAAGGTACCGAGTCTTTGCAACAGGGTCCAGCTTGTTTCGGTACCGTCCAACACACTTTTCCTTAGCCCGGTCCATTTAAATCTCTCGCTTCACGTCTCTCTCCTGGCGCAACGCAATGTAAACAAAAGAATTTGCCCGTAAAAATGGTGCTGGTTACACAGAGACACACAGAGAGAGAGAGAGAGAGACAGACAGACAGACAAGACAGACCACTGTATCATGGGGGACCCCCGGCAGACTAGGCCTAACTGTGCGTTCACACCAAACGCGAATTTGCGCGTTAAGATTACATACAAAGTGAATGCAAAGACGCGATTAGACGCAAATTCGCACCGGGCGGCGCAATGGACGCGGCGCGATAGACACGAAATCCGCATCCAACGCCTCATCACTCAAGTTGAAAATATTGAACTTTTGAGGAGAATTTGCGTGACTCTATACCGCGAAAGCCAATCAGTGTTGAGATTCTCCCGACGTCACTGACGTCCAGTTGTTGATGCCAAGATGGAGGAGAAGATCATGATCGCGGTGTGCGGCTACCTGGAGCTCTATGACACAACGTGTCTACTCTACAGAGACCGCAACAAAAAGGAGCAGGCTTGGGTGAAAGTCGCCGAGGAGACTGGTGTACCTGGTAAGTTCTGTAAATATGTGTCTTGGTTGTACTATGAATGTTAATGTTAGCACTAGCTTAGCTCCAGTTAGCACAGCCGGCTTCCCCGCCATAACGTACTTGTCTGTTACCGGTTGTGTTTTTTGTCAGTGGATCAATGTCGAAAGAAATGGAAGAGCCTCAGGGACACTTATTTAAAGGAAAGGAGGCAGAGAAAAAGAGCGGGCCAGCGGCAGGGCCAGTGAAGAGGTGGAAGTACTCTGCGGTCCTTTCTTTCCTCGACCCCTTCATAACCCCGAGTGAGACCAGCGGGAACATGGGTCGGGGGGTCGAGGATAGGGCCGCAGGGTACAGAGAGTCGGAAGCAGGGCCGGTCGAGGACCAGGGAGAGGCAGCAGGCCCCTCAGGGAATGAGTCCGGAGGTTTGTTGACAGGTGAAGCATTGCAAACTTATAGAAGAGATTTCTGTATCGATGGATAACTGACTTGTATAGATGTCTCAGTATAGAGATTTCTTTTTACAGCCTGTACTATAAAAACTGACAAAGACAATTTGAAAATACACTATACTAATATGTATTCTCACCTGCAAAACCTGAAATTAAAACACTTGGATATTGAATGGAACAAGCCCATGGAAGAACACAAAAACACCAGAAGTTACTGAATGGGAGAAACTGCTTCCTTTGAATACTCAGTAGCTAGAATGAACCATACAAAAGGGAAATTAAAGTAAGTCAGGGATCATTTCTTTCTTTACATGAAGGGTTCACTGCATTAAAGGGTTGTGGAGGCTAGATATTACCATGGCTGGAACTGTATGATGTATTAATATGGGTGCATTTGTAAAATGATTTTTGTGCTGTAATTGACAGTGAAAGCTAGAATGATTGGGACAATTAAAATGTAAACAAAAAACTAAAGACCTTTGTCACTACTACAGACCACCAAGCACCGGACTCTCCCAACAGCAGTGACACAGAAGCTGCTCCTGCTGCCTCTCCCGCTGCTGGCCCTGCTACTGGCTCTTCTTCTGGCCCTGCCACTGCCCCTGCTGCTGCACAAGGGAGAGCACCCAATGGTATAAGTATAATTTTTGCATGGTGTTTTTCACTATGAAAAGTACCTTTCAAAGTTACTTTCAGTTACTTTCAATCTTTTTGTCTGTTGCCTGATTTCAATATTTTAACAAATATTCACTTGGATATTGTGTAACTTAGACCTTTTGAATTGATTGGACGCAGCAGTTTATGTTTCCAAAAAATATGTTTCCATTTCACACAGTGACGAGGAGGGCCAGGAAGAGAGGGAGGGAGGACGGAGAGACCAGGCAGAGCCAAATTGAGGAGCTGCTCCTGGAGGCCCTCAAGAGGCAGGCGCAGCCTGGTCCACCTGCTCCACCTGATCCTCCTCGTCAGCCTCCCTCAGAGGATGAAATGTTCCTCCTCAGCCTGGTCCCTTCCCTGCAGAGATTGTCGCCCCAGCGGAAGGAGTATGTGAAATTTCACATACACAAATTAATTTTTGAAGCCAACCCTGTTGTGCTAAATTTTGATGATTGTGAGTAGCTTTTTAGCTAATGGTGCAACAATCTCTGCAGGGAACGAACCACGCTTGTCTAAAAATAGGTGTCCCTAAGGCCTCCATTTCAAATTGTTCACCCAAGCCTGCTCCTTTTTGTTCTCTGTAGAGTAGACACGTTATTTGTATATATGTTCACTTTTTATTTTTTTACTGGAAGATTTTTATATATATGTGTGTATATATATATATATATATATATATATATATATATATATATATATATATATAGAGAGATATATATATATATATATATATATATATATATTAAAAAAAATCTACCTCAGCTGTCTTTCGTCTTCTTTCCTACAGAAACAATTCTCATCTGATTTCACATATTTATTGCACACACAGAACACTGTGTACTGTATTCTGTTGGTTCCAGCTGTGCAGAAGCTTTTAACAAAGTAGACAAAAGTAAATAAATATTGCAGGATGTTTGTTCAGTAGTAATGTGTAGGTGGCTCTTAAAAGAGCTGTTTTGTGAGTGCTTGCACACTAGATGTTGGCCTGCCCCGGGACCGTTCCCTCTGCCGAGAAGTAAGCTGCGAAGGTCTCCCGAACCCTGATGGCCTCTCTTGCTGAGTTGTTTGCAGCCACTCTTCCCAGACTTGGCAGAGGCTCCACCACACCATCGGAGATGCTCCCCCTCATTGCAGGCACGGGTTGTCTCCTGCAGGAAGTTGTGCAGGACACAGGTCGCCTTCACACACTTCTCCGCAATGTCGGGCTGGAGCTCCATGGCACCCAAGTACATCCGCCACTGGGATGCAAGGATCCCAAAGGCGTTCTCCACCACCAGCTGTGCCCGGGACAGACGGTAATTGTAGATCCACCGGTCTCTGGTAAGTGTGCGCCCGGGGAATGGCCTCATGAGGTTTCTACGGAGTGGAAAGGCCTCATCTGCGACAAATATGTGGCTGGGGTCCCCTGTGATCAGCTCCTGGTAACAGCCGGTCAGCAGGCAGCTGAAGGGTACCGGAGCGAAGCACTCGACCAAAGGCTGAGTTGGCCAGGATACCGCCATCACTGGTCCTGCCGTAGCCCCCAGCATCGATCACCCTGAAGCAATACAGGGAATCCACAACAGCAAGGAGGACTATTGAGAATGTCCCCTTGTAGATGTGGTACTGGGATCCCGAATGTGCAGGGGCTTTCAGGACCACATGCTTCCCATCCACAGCGCCACAGCAGAGAGGAAAATTCCACCGCTCCTCAAACCCCTCTGCGATGGACCTCCACTCCTCTGTGGTGGGCACAGCCATGAACTCCTCCACGAGACAATCCCAAATAGCTGTGACTACAGCTGGAACTATCAGGGAAACAGTGGAGACCCCAACGTGGAAGCTGTTTGCAATGGTCCTGAAGGAGTCACCAGTGGCCAGGTATCTGCAGCATAGAAGAAAACATTAAATTTAGCTGAGTTAAAGTGAATGTAGGTAGCAGTCTATATCAAATCTGTTGTTACTTGTACTATTTTATTGATATTGCTGAACAGGTGAAAGTACTCAAGTATTTATGCTATTACATTATTGCAGTGGATAAAATGAGCTAATTTTCTATTGAAATGCATGACAAGCAGGTTAAGATCTAGGATTTACCCATAAATTGTACAAATTGCACATGAATTCAGACTTTTCATAAATCGACATCATGAAGTAGACTTTCTTCAGCCTTTTACATGCTGTTATCTTATATACTGTATATGTGTGTGTGTGTGTGTGTGTGTGTGTGTAATATGTAACATGTTTTTTTGTTCATTTTGTCTATTTTTAAAGTGAAGCACACAGTGCATGTCATTTCTTTGTTGTGAGCTGCATTTCATGTATGATAGGTGCTATACAAATAAAGATTATCATTATATTATGCCGTTATTATATTATTATACTTTTGATTCATTTATTGAAATTGAATCACAGGAAAATGTGGGTTCATACCACTGTAGTGTCAGATAAGCCGACATATGACTTGCTAGATACAGTGAATATTTACAGATTTTGACACAACAATATACTGCTACTCACTGGAGACAGATGGACAGGCGCTCCGCAGCTGAAATGGAGCGCCTGTAGTTGGTGTCCTGCCGGTAGATCCTGGCGCCAGCCCTCACCAACAGGTCCTCAAACTGAGCCCTAGTCAGCCTAAAGTACCGCTGAAAGCGGCTATCATTCAGACAGAGTTCCTGGAGGAGGAGGTGAAACTTGCCAAGCTGGATGCGCTTCTGCAGAATAGGGTGAACCCAAACCGGCGTTTGGCCCTCCGACGCAGCTGGGATTTCCAGAGCAGGTACAATGCAGCGATGGTGGTTATCTCAGCCATGGTTGAGGAGAGAATGGCGGGCAAGATGTTGATAACTAGTGACTGACGCAACAACGCGAATTAACAAAATGATCAGGCGTCTAAACTCACACGTTATGCGCTAATAATTTGCTTCACTCGAGCCCGGTGTGAACGCACAGTAAGTCAGCCTAACTAGGGGCTGGTACAAGGCAGCTGGCCCGAACTATAAGCTTTATCACAGAGGAAAGTCTTAAGTCTAGTCTTAAATGTGGAGATGGTGTCTGCCTCCCGGACTGCAACGGGAAGATGATTCCACAGGAGAGGAGCCCGATAGCTGAAGGCTCTGGCTCCTGATCTACTTTTGGAGACTTTAGGGACCACGAGTAACCCTGCATTCTTAGAGCGCAGTGTTCTGGTGGGATAATATGACACTATGAGCTCTCTAAGATATGACGGAGCCTGACCATTTAGAGCTTTATAAGTTAACAGTAGGATTTTAAATTAAATTCTGGATTTTACAGGGAGCCAGTGCAGAGAAGCTAAAACATGAGAAATACGATCTCTTTTCTACAGTAGTTCCTGTTAGTACACATACCGCTGCATTCTGAAGACTTAAAGACTTTAAAGACTTATTAGAGCTACCTGATAATGGGGAGTCACAGTAATCCAGCCTAGAGGTAACAAAAGCATGGACCAATTTTTTTTTTTAATTTTTTTTTGCATCTTTTCGGGTCAGGATAGGCCAAATTTTTGCAATATTACATAGATGAAAAAATGCAGTCTGTGAGGTTTGTTTTAAATGAGAATTAAAAGACAAATCTTCATCAAATATTACTTCTTACGGTAGTGCTAGAGGCCAGAGCAATGCCATCCAGAGAAACTGTGTCATCAGATAAAGAGTCTCTGAGTTGTTTGGGACCAAGAACAATAACTTCAGTTTTGTCTGAATTTAACATCAGGAAATTGGTGCTCATCCAGGTTTTTATGTCTTTAAGGCAGTTATGATGTTTAGTTAATTGATTACTTTCTTTTGGCTTCATCGATAAATACAGCTGTGTATCATCCGCATAACAATGGAAATTTACAGAGTGATTTCTAATGATGTTACCTAAAGGAAGCATATACAGAGTAAATAGGATTGGTCCGAGCACAGAACCTTGCTGAACTCCAAAACAAACTTTAGTTTGTAAGGATGATTCATCGTGAACATGAACAAAGTGAAAATGATCGGATAAATAAGATTTAAACCAGCTTAGTGCAGAACCTTTTAGGCCAATTAAATGTTCCAGTCTCTGTAGCAGAATTTAATGGTCAACTGTGTCAAACGCTGCACTAATATCTAATAAAACAAGCACAGAGACGAGTCCTTTGTCTGAAGCAATCAGAAAATCATTTGTAATTTTAACTAGTGCTGTCTCAGTGCTATGATGCACTTTAAATCCTGACTGAAATTCCTCAAATAAATTATTATCATGGAGAAAATCACACAGCTAGTCTGCGACTACTTTCTCAAGGATCTTTGAAAGAAAAGGAAGATTAGATATTGGTCTATAGTTGGCTAACACCTCTGGATCCAGCGTGGGCTTTTTTAGGAGAGGTTTAATTACAGCTACCTTAAAAGACTGTGGTACATAGCCTGTTAATAAAGATATATTGATCATGTCTAATAAGTGAGTGTTAACTAAAGGTAAGACTTCCTTAAGTAGCCTAGTTGGGATGCGGTCTAAGAGACACGTTGATGATTTCGATAAGAAAATCACTGCAGTCAATTCTTGAAGAGAAACTGGGGAGAAGCAATCTAAATATATATTAGGTCTTACAGCAGTGTTTGAGGGCAGATAGGTACTATCTGAGGACAGGAGGTCATGAATTTTGCCTCTAATAGTTAGATTTTTGTCATTAAAAAAGCTCATGAAATCATTACTGCTAATGGCTAAAGGAATACAAGGCTCAATAGAGCTGTGACTCTCAGTCAGCCTGACTACAGTGCTGAAAAGCTCTTATTTTCTTCTATTAATAGTTTGCTCTGGCATTGCGGAGGCCCCTCTTCTGTCTGCCCGGATTCTTCCAGTTTGGTTAATCGCCTTTCAAATTTTTGCGATATTTGTTTTAACTTACGGGTTTGAGAGTTATACCAAGGAGTGAACTTTGTTTGCTTTGTTTTAAGAGGCGCTACGGAGTCGAGTGTCGTTCGCAGCAAGCCTACGGCACTGTTGACAATATGATCAATCCGGGAGAGGTTTAAGTCAGTACGGTACTGAAGGACATGGTATTAAATTTAATGACAGAGGAATTATTTCCTTAAATTTTGCGACAGCACTATTTGATATACATCTAGTATAGTAACTGTTGCTGAGTGGCGTGTAATCGAGTTAAAAGAAATCAAAAGTAATCAAATAATGATCTGATAGCGAGGGATTCTGTCGAAAGACTGTTAGGTTATCAATTTCAATTCTATACATCAGAACTAGATCGAGGGTCTGTTTAAAACAGTGAGTGGGTTCATGTACACCCTGACTGAAGCCAATGGAGTCTAATAATGAGATAAACGTAGTAGCCAGGGAGTCATTATCAACGCCAACATTAATGTTAAAGTCGCCTACAATAATAACTTTATCTGATTTAAGAACTAAACTGGATAAAAACTCTGAGAATTCAGATACAAATTCAGAAGACAGGCCAGGAGCAAGATACACTATAACAAATACAAGTGGCTGCGAGGTTTTCCAGCTCGGATGTAAAAGACTAAGAAAAAGGCTTTCAAATGAATTATAATGTAGTTTAGGTTTAGGGCTGATTAACAGACTAGAGTTAAAAATGGCTGCAACTCGATTGTGCAGGGATATGTTTGTGTTTGACCTGGACTCTGGGTTAAGAAGGCGGCTGATAGTGAGAAAACAGTGCGTGGGTTGTTTTTTTGATCAGTTATACATTTCGAAAAGTAGATTTGATGAGCTTTGCAAGTTTCTTTGGTCAGTAAAGTTAGTTGTTGACATAAAATGGCAGGGTGCACTTCTCAGAGTTCCTACACAAGTATGGAAAGTATGGAAAAGTATGGAAATAAATTTGATCTATTTCCAGGTATTACAAAATATGGAAAATGAAAAATAAAGAATGGAAAAATATTTATGTTTCCAGACTATTACCACTGTTCTAAAATACTATTTTTTAAAATAAAAATGGGGTATTTCCAAAAATAATTTAATCAATCCGGATCATGTTTTATGCAGGGCCAAGCACAGTTTGTGTGAGAGCAAACGTCTCAGAAAACATACCGCTCCTTTTATCTGATTGACAAGTGGTATGTCCAGTCCGCTGCCCCATGACCCTCCTCTAGCCCCCCAAGTATCAAGTTTCACTCCAACACTGCACCTTCACAAGAAGACGAGTTTCATGTGGTTGACAATGGGTAGATGCAAGTTTTTGGATGGATGACTTGACAATACCGTATATAAATACTGGTTGGCCAAGGATTCCCAATCCACACACAGAGCTAGATGCTTAGGCTGTACCCAAATATTCGGATATTCGAATATTCGTTTCTATGGGTAGGTATTCCTTATGAAAATTTGGTATTCCATACTCGTTTTTTTATTTTATTTTATTTTATTTTATTTTTTTAATTATTATTTTTATTTTTACATATTTTTTTGGTGCTAAATGTAGTCTTTTTGTTGTTGGTAAATGTAGATTATCAATAAAAATCCAAACTTTTAAATTGCATTGTTAAAAATGTGAAAATATACTATCGCCTACCAACGGAGCTTGTGCGCATGGCAGGCTTGAACGCATCCGTCTGAGGCTGTGGATCAATGTCAAGTTTTACCACTTTATCACTATTCCCTCTAACTTGTAGCTGTTTTTTTTTTTTAATCTTTTGAATTTAATATGAATTATGGAAACGTTTTTGTCAACGTTTGTTTCCCCCGTTTTGTACAATAAATTATTGTTTAAAGTTTCAACAAGTTTCTTTTGGAGTGCGTGACACAAGTGTGTTTTGAAAACGGCCGCGGACTGTCACCTGCTCAACGCATCAGTAGGCCTACCTTTGGATGCCATGACAGTAATAGATTATAGATTCATAGATTATAGTAATAATGTCAACATATCATTTACAGAGTGATTTAACAGAGGATCACTGCTGCCTGACCCACAGGTCCACCCGTGGGTTACGGGTTACGTGGGTTACAGGTCGACCCGTGCATCACTACTCAGCTCAGTCTATAAAGGCTGTACACAACAGTAAGGCTATAGACATTATATTCCATTCAGGCCGGCAGAACCAGCAGCGCATGGGCTCTACAGTGTACGGCACTGCTGATTAACCATTTTATTGCCAGCAACCAATCACTTGCAGAGGCTTCCTACAACTTGTTTCAACGGTTCTGATTTAATCAGAAGACAAATTAAACAGGATGTTTAATGTGAAAATCAAAAGAAAGCATAGAATAATGAACTGAAGGAGACTGTTGTGCCACCACATTTTTTTGTGGTTTGAGAGCAAAGATCCAGTCGCTGCTGTGCAAAACTTCGCAATACAATTAGGTCCGAAAAACCCCTGGAGGAGTGCCTCGCAAGGAGTTTTTGATAGGAGCCGAGCCTGGCGTAAAACCGGAGAGAGCAGCACGGCCACAGCACGCCCAACATGGGGGAGAAGGCGATTCTGAGCCACATGAAAGGAAAAAACACACGTCTCGTTACTGCATTGCTTGCACCCAGAGTCCCAACCTTTTGCCTCAGCCCAGACATTGAACTTACCTGAGTTTTTATTTGCATGCCATTATGGCACTTGTACGGTGGCCGAGACCCGCCATCACTGCAAATAAAAAAAAAAAAACGCTGGAAATTAAACAGAAACGCCGCGATGCAAATAAAAAAGCAACGATGCAAATAAAAAAGCCACAACGGAAATGAATTACCGGGGACTATTATTGACGATGCACATGTTTTTTTTTTTATGTGAAAGAAGAAGAAGAGAGAAACGTAAGAAGAAGACGAAAAATAAAGAGAAAAACAAACGAAAAACTAAGTGTGCTATATATGGTTAGGCCATGTAGCCCCAGGTTTGATATGAAGCTGAACTGGAGGATGCTGGTGTTCCTCTATCTGTATAGTATAGACGAATTCGGCGAGTGATTTGTGTATGCCGCCATCTTGCGGCAGCGCCATTGCTGCGGTCGTCAGCAATGGCAGCAATCGTTTGAGCGATAAACAGGAAAGATTAGAGTAATAGGGAGACAATAGACACTGCGTAATATAACGTTAGCATACGTTACGTGTGCTGACGTTAGCAAGCTAGCAGCGTGACATTTAATCATTATGGACAGGGTACGTGACTAAAAACAACAACAACAACACGTGTTTGTGTTTTGTTTTAGGTATTCAAGAATATTTTATTGATCACCTGGCCTCCGATGACCAGAAAAACGGCAATTACAGGTTTCTGATTGAGGGTCAATATTACCTGAGCTCCGGATGGGTCGGGCAAATTTTACATCACCTTTTAGACGACCATCACATCATATTGATCACCTTCAATATGATGTGATGGTCACGTAGCCTGTCCATAATGATTAAATGTCACGCTGCTAGCTTGCTAATGTCAGCACACGTAAGGTATACTAACGTTATATTGCACAGTGTTTAATGATACAGTCTATTATCTCCCTATTACTCTAATCTTTCCTGCTTATCGCTCAAACAGATGATTAATTTCTAAATTAATATCGGAACTCATTTTAAGATACCTTCATCAGTTACCGGAGGCCACTGTCTAACATCAACCCAGCTATTCATGATGCTGTCATTGTAGAGAGTCAGTTTACAATGACAGCATAATGAATTGATGACTGACACATGTCACCGCAGCAATGGCGCCGCCGCAAGATGGCGGCATACACAAATCGATCACCGAATTCGTCTATACTATACAGATGGAGGAAGACCAGCATCCTCCAGTTCAGCTTCATATCAAACCTGGGGCTACATGGCCTAACCATATATAGTTTTTCGTTCGTTTTTCTCTTTATTTTTCGTCTTCTTCTTACGTTTCTCTCTTCTTCTTCTTCTTTCACATAAAAAAACACGTGCATCGGCAATAATAGTCCCCGGTAATTCACTTCCGTTGTGGCTTTTTTATTTGCATCGTTGCTTTTTTTATTTGCGTCAATGCTTTTTTTATTTGTATCGCGGCGTTTCTTTTTATATGCAGCGTTTTTTTTATTTGCAGCTATGGCGGGTCTCGGCCACACTTGGCTACAATCGCCTATTAAGAAAAATTAAATATGATGTGAAATATGATACACTAATATGTTTACTCAGATATCGCAGATTCTCTGAAAAAAACAACAACAAAAAAACGCAGAGAAGTCTGGAAGTAGGGCATGGAAAAGTATGGAATTTTGAAATTCCAAATGTGTCGGAACCCTGACTTCTAATTTAGATTTTCTCTGCCTTCCTACAAGCTTTTTAACTTGAGAGATAGTTGTTGCTTCCCATGGTGTTTTTTTGCTTATTGCAAATATGATTAATTTTACATGGTGCTAAGATGTCTAAAGATTCCCTGGGTGTATTAAAATTGGTCACCCGGTCCTCGTTAGAGGTACTTATTGGAGGACTTGTTAATTTAAGCTATGAATTTACAGGCTTTTTCTGGGTGCGTGCAAAATTTGTCATGCTGTCGTGTCTGCCCCCCAAGGCAACACGAGCAGAAAAAAAAAGTGTGACATGTGTGATCAATAATATGTGGAGCGAGCGATTGAGAACATGGCAGAAAGGCAGCCTTTGGCTGAGAAGAAAGGTAGGACAACTTCAGTCATCTGGAAACATTTTGGCTTCGAGTTGACGGACGTCGAGCAAAAGGAAATTGTTTGCAAAATTTGTCACGCTGTCGTGTCTGCCCCCCAAGGCAACACAAGCAGAAAAAAAAGTCCAAAAAAGTTAATAACTTACAAATTATAGCGAAAAGGTAGTTTCTTGCAACCCTAGAATTAAGATAAAAATATTCACAAACGAAAAACACTTCTGGTTGCTGATAAGTAGTGTTTAACTTTTGATTTAACACTAAAAATTAAAACCCTCAGCACACTGCAGCGCAAGCAGACAGATGCACAACTCAGAGCAGCATGTGTCACTGACACAAGACTCAGAGCGCAGTGGACCAGTGTCACCATCAGCATATTATTTTACATCAGTAAAATCTATTTTATCATTATTTTGAGTCACATTGTTGAAAGATTTTAGCTGTCTGTGTTCAAGCAGGATCATAGGTCTCCATTCATTGCACGTCGGGCTTTCCATTTCCTTGTCGGAGATGGTGTTGCGTTCAAGGTCAAGGTTGCTTTGGTTTGATTTTAAAATTGTCAGGGGAGTGAGCTGTGGAGTAAAATAAATCTGTCATCATGAAATTGTTGTATAAATTGAACATATGTTTGATAATGAATCTCATCTCCCTTTGCTTTGCAGTGGAGGCGGAGGCAGAGGGGTTGGGTGGAGTCCAGTTCTTCTTCACCCTGCTCTTCTCCATCCTGGGCCTGGGTGTGCTGGCAGTGGTAGGGCTAATTGTTTTCGGGCGCTGGAAAGAAAACAGACGCAAACGATTCTATTGATCAGAGAACAACTGTTGGTTTTCAGAATGTATGTTTTTTTGATCATCATAGATAAAGATAATGCAAGAGCTGCCATAGTTTTACTGAATCATATGAATGAACTGAATAAACAACCTCATGGGTCTAAAGACCAGAGCCAAGAGAACATATACAGCTGAAGAAGAAAACAGGGGAGCCAGCTGTAAAATATCCTGTATATTGTGTGTGCGTGCGCGTGGGCGCAATGGAATATGGTTGGGATGTAGCTGCTCTAGTGGAATTTCTTAAGATTCTTCTTAAAATGTGCTCATCTCAACTGAAAGCACAGTAGGTTTTTAACAACTGCACTAAATTAGACACTGTAGATCTCAAATAGTTGATGATATGAGTTTCTAATGTCTGTCGGATCACTCTGACTTTATGTTCCTCTATGTATTTTCTCTTTGACATCACAAGTCATTTGTCTTTGTTTGCTTTCTGCATTTGCAAAGGGTTCTCAGGTATGTTCAGTTGAAGTAAAGGTATATCCAAAACCTGTTTGTCACTGTTGTGCATCAGATTTGTAGCACCACTTTTTATGTTGACAAATAAAACTTTTTCTGTGGGACTCGATTTCATCAGACCCACTAATACAAAGATCTTGTTTCATCAACTAATTCATCTGTGATTATGTGATTTTAGACTGTTTCTTTAGCATGCACTGCAATTTAAGTCATGTTTTAATAGTAATAGCAATGGTCATGAATTAAAATGTGAGTTTGAGATCATTGAAGAGTATGTGAATATGAATATTGTTTAGATGTTTAACTTAAAATAGAAGTGAAGCCATCACAAAAGCTAGTGCCTGACCCCTGGTGTCCAGTGGATGCAGCTGCCTGAAACCATCCAGTGGCTTTCTACCTGCTGTGCCAGTGTCCATCAGACTGGTGACCAGTTACTTTTTTTTTATAGGCAGAGTGAGATACTGGTATCATGTAAGAGTAGAAGACTTAACGGAGCAATAAGCGAAATTCATCATTTCTAGATTGAAGGAATTAAAAAATTGCTATGCTATGTTGATCTCCAGCCCATTGTTTATAAGCCGGTCTGGCTGCGCGTTCCTGTACATTCATGTGAATCCCAATTAGCATTGTAAAATGTAGCCTCCGCGAGGCTACACCAGGAGCTAACGCTAACGTTCCTCCTCTTCTCCGGCTAGTGCTAACACCAGGAGCTAACGCTAACGTTCCTCCTCTTCTCCCTAAGTGAGAGCGATGTTATAGCCTTGCAGGCAGCCCGTGAGCCAGACGGGCAGCCTGGTGGGCTCTAGCCGACTCGGATCCCAGCTAGTGCTAACACCGGGAGCTAACGCTAACATTCCTACTCTTCTCCGTGAGTGACAGCAGTGTTTTAGCGTAGCATGCAGCCCGCGAGCCTGGCGGGCAGCCTGGCGGGCTGCTCAAGCTCCAGACATTAACCCATCCCGGTGTTTCCTACGCAGCCTCCACTTCACCCAGCTTCACTCAGCTGCCTGATAAACCCGCTACATCTTCCCACTGAAGCGATGTTTTAGCCTAGTGGGCAGCCTGCGAGCCAGCTGCCTGCTAGGCTAAAGCATTGCTCTCACTCATGAAGAAGAGGAGGAACGTTAGCGTTAGCTCCCAGTGTTAGCACTAGCCGAGTCGGCTGCCACCGGCTACTGGAGTAACATAACAGCTATGGAGCGCTTCTACCAGCTCCTCTAGTCACTGAGCCTCGCCTCCATCTCAGCAAATATATTACATTTATTACAGGTACCATCAACATTGAAAGAGGCAGGGGAATAGCTAAACACAGCAGAGACCAAGACATTGCTAACTGCTAGATGAGGAGGGTGGAGGGAGGAGTGGCTCATGACACACTTTGTTTTGGCCTACAGGCAGAGCACAACAGCAAACCTAGCGGTTAAACGATTTCGCTTATTGCTCCTTTAAGGAATCTCTTGGTACCCTCCATGTCATGCTAGCTTGCTGGGAAAGTTGTGAAATAACGCTGAAGTCAGGCTAAATTTTTAGTGAGGGGAAAACTGATATGGTCATTTTACAGAGGTCTATGGCCTCCCCTTTACAGAGGTGTCCATTTTATGCAAATTCTGCAGTTTCGGGCAAACCAATGCCTTTTTTCTCATGCAGTACGCAGGTGTCATTTGATAAACGGTAAATGGACTGCACTTGCACAGCACCTTTGAAGTTTTCTGACCACTCAAAGTGCTATAACATTGCATGTCACATTCACCCATTCACACACATATTATATTTAGATTTATTTAGGAATTTTTCTACATTATCAACATTTCTGTAAATGTGCCAGTGTGAGCCAGCTGGATTATTTTCAACTGCAGTCCTTTGGTAAGATGTTTTGAAACATGAATGCAGTATCTTGCCCAAGAATACTTCCACATGCAGGCTTGAGGAGCCAAGGATCAAACCACCAATCCTCCGATTAGAGAATGAGCCACTCTACCTCTGAGCCACAGCCAGAGGTAGAGTGGCTCATTTATCGATTTATATTTCTGGGGTCCCTAAACAGATGTGGAATTTCAGAAATTGGTTCTGACTGGGAAGTTGAGATGCCTGTAGATTCAGTGAGCCCAGTTGTATTCATTTGTGATGATGTTAGTCTCCATAGCCAATGCATTGTATTGAGACCATTTCTTTGAAATGGACATCACTGTATACAGTGACCTTCAATGACCTTCAGGATAACCACAGCCTCATGAGCCAAACAGTCAAAAACTAGAGACCTTAAGCATTCAGAGGATGCATGGCTTTCATAGGTATATTGACAATAAGCGGGTTCTCAGCAGTTTCCAGAACAGAAGTACTCGCCATTGCTTAAAAAAAAAAAGCAATTCTCATGGACATTTCTAAAAGTCCAAAGTTTGATACCAAATTACAGCATTGATTTTTCTATGGTGTTCCTCAAGGTCTTTGTGTCATAACGAGGTATTTTTAGGGGGGATTTTTGACCATTTTTATCAGTTTTCAAGTGGTCAAGTGGTCAAATGTTCATATTTAGCACCAAATGTGTAACAACTGGTATCAACCCCAAATGCTGCAGCAACTTATGAGACATAATTGAGCATGGACTGGCTGTCATGTACTTCTGTTTTAATGTTCCGAGTACCTATACACTCTAACTTTCATAGTTTGAAAGATTGTCGATCTAAAACACAATGTTTGTTACAGAAGAAAAACTTGACACAGTGTACTGACCTGGGGCCTGTATCACGAAGCAGGATTAATGTCTTAGCGAGGTAACTTCAGGGTTAACCCTGGGTTTTCGGTCTCACGAAGCCGGTTCAGTTCTTATCGGGGTAGATCACCGTGGTAACTTGCTCTGAACGGCTATTCTGCTCCGGAGCAGGGTAAGATCAGGGTTGAATCTGATCCTATAAAAAGCACCACCCACTGGCCAATCAGCTGTTCGGAAAAAAAAATGGCCTGCCCGTTTATCGTAAACCCAGTTGACAGGAGAGCGCAGATTGTGAGGAGAGCGCTCCGGCGTGAAAGAATCTTTCTGGACCGGGCAGATCCCTTCCAACACCCGGATCAGTACTTACACGAGCGGTACCGCTTTTCGAGGCCCGGGCTGGAGTATATATGCCAGATCCTGGAGCCCCATGTCGCCCGTGCGACCCGCAAGAGCGCTGCCCTCACTGTCCCGCAGTCTGTCTGCATTGCCCTACGGTTTTTTGCCACGGGCAGTTTTCTTTAGTGTCGGGGATGCGGAGCGGCTGAGTAAGCACACCGTCTCCCGCACTGTCCATCAAGTCGCTGCAGCCCTGAACCATTTAATTGACGAGTTCATTGTGTTCCCAGGCCACCTGCAAACACACGTTATCAAGCAGCAGTTTTACGAGATTGCTGGTAATGTAACCCATTTGACCACTCAATATAGCCTACTATGCAAACCCCACTATACTTTTACTGTTGTAATGTAGCGCATTAAATGCAGCCTACTGTACTGTTATCACAGGCTTCCCCAGAGTGCTTGGCTGTATTGACGACACACTCATCCCCATCTCCGTGCCTCTGGGTGAGGATGAGGGGGATTATGTTGACCGTCACAACCGTCACAGCCTCAATGTACAGGTAAATCCGGGGGGGTGACGCCAGTTGTCCACGTTCAACAGAGTGGGAATCACCATCACATATCCATATCTAACATGTCTTATAACTCGTTTTCGTAATCTGCGATTGCAACTGTATTTACAGTGGTGGAAAAAAGTTTTCGGACACCCTTACAATTTTACACAATCTCAAATATTATCATGAAATATTTGTGGAAAAATCTTTTTTGTGTTTCAGAAGGTGTGGCTGCATTAGACAGATACAAACAAATTCAAATTATATTTTTTTTGTTTATTGTTTACAAGAAAAACTAACAAAACTAAATTCTTGACAGTTTCAATATGTCAGTTCTCAACATTGTCTGTATCAAAGTCAACAAATAACAGAGAATGTGTTCAAAACTGAACAAAAAATAAATAAACCATCACATCATCAAATTAATATTTAGTAGTCCTGCCATTGGCACGTAGTAGAGCTCTAATCCTGGCTGGCATGTTCCCCACGAGCCTTTCACACTGTTGAGGGGTAATCTTGTCCCATTCTACTTGAATTACTGCTTTTAATTCTTCTAAATTCTTTGGTTTATGCTTTGAAACAGACCTTTTGATAATCCACCACAGATTTTCAATGGGGCTCATGTCCCGGGATTGAGCTGGCCACTCTAAGACCTGGATACTGTGCTCCTGCAGCCAGGTTCTACTGGCCTTGGATGTGTGGCAAGGGGCATTATCTTGTTGAAACATCCAGTTTTTACCTCGACAGAACAGTGCACGCGCAGAAGGAAGCATGTGGGTTTCGAGAATGGTACAATACTTGGTAGAGTTCAATGTGCCATCACAGACAGTGAGATGACCAACACCAGCAGCACACATGCATCCCCAAACCATGATACTGCCTCCACCATGCTTGACAGTAGGTACTGTACATGCTGGAGATAATGCTTCTCCTGGCCTTCTGCGTACCCTCACATTAGTAGGAGGAAGATAAAGCTGGAAACTGGACCCACCTGACCACAAAATCCTCTTCCAATTCCTGGCTGTCCAGTTCTTGTGTGCCTGGGCCCAACGACGCCGGGCTAACCTCTGTCTCTCATTGATCAGGGGCTTCTTGATAGCCTTGTAGGACCTTAAGCCATGATTTAACAGTCGGCCACGTACAGTGCGGGTGGAACACTGGACACCAGTTTGGTTTGACCACTGCTGCTGAAGCTCCTGTGATGTCATTCGGCAGTTTTGCCTGCACATGCGGATCAGGATGCGGCCATTTCTTGCTGAAGAAACTCTTGGACGCCCAGATCTTGGTTTGTCTTCCAAGCTGTTGGTTTGTCTGTATTTCTGCAGAGTGTATCCAACTGCTGAAGGACTGCATCTGCACTTCCTGGCTATCTGGCGGCAGCTGTACCCTTCCTGGCTGAGAATCTTTATCTTCAGGCGTGTTTCCTGTGTTAGGTTCCTTGTTTTAGCCATTTTAGTGTCTGAAGAACTTTCAAATGTGCTGCCTTTATGTAGACACGAAGCTTGGCAACAAAAATTGTGTCTTTTCATAAAAAGAACGACCTTCATCACTGGTACCAAAGTGACCCAATACTCAAAATTTCTTATGTATTTTTGTGGAACCAATCAATTTTAAGTTTTTAATGGCTTTTTTAGGATTTATTTAGTATTTTGGCTGTGACTATACTAAAAGAAATTGCGCTTGAAGACCTAAGAGTGATTCTTAATGCAATATTTCACAAATGCATGGGGTGTCCGAAAACTTTTTTCCACCACTGTATGTAGTCATGGTACTCATTCATTGTATCATATTATTCATTGTATCATTGGATTTTTATTGTATTCAGTAGGCTATATTCTTTTATTGTATTCTAAAGCCTGACCAGGGACAAAGACTGCAAGTTAGCTGAAGCTAGACGTCTTATATGCATCACATTTTCCCATTCTATGTAGCAATGTTGTATGTATTGTCCCTGTTAAATGTTAAAGCTCAATATAAATGTACAGGGTATCAAATATACATTAACGCCGCAGTGACTGATGCTGTGGAACTGTTACCAAATCCCTCTGCAGATGACCTGTGACCCCAATTGCCTCATCATCAGTGTTGATGCTAGGTGGCCCGGCTCTGTGCATGACTCTCGTGTGTTCAATGAGAGCACACTCTGCCGCAGACTACAGCAAGGTATGGCAACTGTACACTGCATGCTATTAGGTGTTACAATATGTGCTTCAATCAGAATTGAGTTCATTGTCAATTACCTTTACACATACAAGGAATCTGACTTGGTCATTGTGGTGCTTAATGTACAAGTTGAAAAATAGGAAAAAAAGTACTGCAGAAGTAATTTCATAAATAATAGGATAAGATACAAACTGCAAATTGTAATACTAATCCCGCCAATTTTCCTCTACAGGAGACTTCAGTGGGGTGCTGCTTGGAGATAGGGGGTATGCTCTGCAGCCATATTTTAATGACCCCCTACCCTGAGCCTGACCCGGGACCACAGGCCCTGTACAACAGGGCCCACAATTCAACAAGGGCCAGGATAGAACAGACTTTTGGACTCCTGAAGGCCCGCTTCCTTGTCTGCGTGAGCTGAGAGTGGCCCCAGACAGGGCGTGCAAGATAGTTGCTGCCTGTTGTGTGCTGCACAACATTGCAGCAATTAGGAGGGAGAGAGACCCACACTATGACCTCCAGCCCCCTGATGTGGTGGACCCCATCCACCTGGACTTTCCCACAGGCCGGGCAGTCAGGGAGGCCATTACCCTGCAATTTATGTAGACGCCCTCACAGATAGAGGCCAGTTTTTTTTGTTTTTCCTCCCCATAGAGGTAGAGGCCGTTTTTGTTTCCCCTTAAAGATAGAAGCCGGTTGGAAGGGGAGGTCACCTCCCCTTCCACCCAGTCCATTATGGGGTGACTCTCATTCTTTGCAAGGGCCAGCTCCTCAGCAGGGGTATATTCCTGTGTGGGACCACCCAGCCCTGTCTGCTTCCGCTGATTCTTCTTCCTGTTGGCTGTAGCAGTGTAAATCAGAAGGGGAAATGTGATGACTCTGAAGCTGCTCCCATGTGGGATTAGACAAGTGACAGTCCAATAAGTAATATACAGTCACAGGAAATATACTAGGAAGGGACAAAGGATGTAATGCTAATGTGACACAGCACATCATTTTGGATTGTATATGAACTTCAGCCTGCAGAGCTCACATTCTGTAGGAGACTGAAACAGAAATGCAGCCCAGTCATTACAGGGAGTTTAATTATTTAACTCGTAAAGGAAATTGAGGCATTTCACAATATTTTGGAGGCACTTAATAGCACCATCAATTAGTGCCGAAGGTCTGGGGAACATTGTCCCTGTTAGAGATAATGTGCCTGATTGACAGCTTTGCTGCTGGAAATGTTAAGTATCATTTCTACATTTTTTTAAATACAGGGAGGGTATAATTTACTCAGCTGTTGATTTCTAACATGGCAGGATGATTTTATTCAGACTATTAACTTGGTAGATTGCTATGCAGGGTATGACATTAAATAAGCCAACTTACCACATGCAATGATGTTTTTGTGTTTGTTCTTTATTTGCTCCCATGTCCGTTTTACACCGGAGGGGTTAGATCTGGGGGAATTAGATGATAATTGTAGTACACGCAATTCATCTCTACAGAACATTGATTTCATGGGATTCACGGGTTTGATAATGTCAGATGAGTAACTTACGCATTTATACAGTCGGCTATGCGTTGCCACGCATGTTGCCGCCTCTTCGCAGCCGCCATGGTGTTTCCTTTTTCCTTTATATGTATTTTCTCCTCTTCGTATTTTGTTATGATTAATCGCTGCTCCTCACAGGAGAAGTACGGCGCTCTGTCGGTACTGGGGGTGTGTTTAGCACTCATGATTGCCATTGGTCAGCTGCCTTGGATCCTACCCATATATACGTGCGCGTTCACGGCTCTTGATAAGACAAACCTGAGTCGAGTTAAGCCTGATTTATGGTCGTACGTTGAATCAATGACGTCGCTACGTCGTAGGGTACGTGGCTACGCAGAAGGCTCGCCGTAACCTCCGGTGTAGCCTGACGTGCACCTCCCCAAAAATGTAACTACACGTTGAGGTGACGCAGACCCAGCGCAGACCGAGAGGGCTGTGATTGGTTTGCTTGGTAGCAACGCATTTCCGGTTCTGTATTTCCAGATTGCGCCATCCCCGCCATCTTTAAACATCTTCTGTTGCGATGTAGATGTTGCAGTATTAAGGCCCATTTATGCTCAACGTTCAATATGGATACAGATACGGACAGAGCCGTCTGTCCGTGCTCCGCGTGCATTTCTCTGTGACCAGAAAAGACGGAAGCTAAACAAAGAATCAACTAGAGACGACGATAACCATTCAGGAAATGAACGCAGCCTCCTACCGCTCTGGTGGTGAATTGCACCGCGACGAAATGGAGTGACGGAGAAGTTCGAAGGGTTCACGACGGCGACACGGCAAGTACGTAGCGACGTCGTTGATTCAACACAGGACCATAAATCAGGCTTTACCGAGTTGATAACCCTTGTCGTGATACCGATTATCCTGATTGCCATTGTTAGGGTTAGTCAACCCAGGATAGGTCTGGGTAACCCAGGAAAGGTTGATCTTGCTTCGTGATACAGGCCCCTGCACCTCAAATTGAGCTGATGTATATCACTTCGGTGTGCTGTTTAGGGCTGACCCAAAAAAATTCGATGCTTCGAAGCTTCATTCGATGGCACGGGATTCGATTGTGAAAAAAAATTTTGAAGCTTCGACGCTTTAAAGGCCTTAAACGCAAGACTAACACTGTCAACGAGCCACAGCGCACTCAAAGCCGCTCTGAGTCTGGTGTCAGAGACACTTCTGATGCTCTGAGTTGCGCATCCGTTTGATTGTGTTGCAGTGTGCGCCGAGAGTTTTACTTTAAGGTGCTCACAGACTCGGGCGCGCACTATAAGCGGAGCGTTGAGCGCAGTTCCGTGTTGTAGTTTCCAATAAAAATGTCCGTGAAACACTACATTACCCCCAATTCTTGCATGTTTCTGTCATGGCGATGTGAAAATACATGTCAAGCAGTCTTTTGAGTGACATTGGTGCGCGGAGCGGAGTCCGTGCGCACAGGGCTTGCGGACTCCGCTTGCGGACTCCTACCCTGAATTTGTTCTTACTCTGCGAACAAATTTAGGCCCAATTCCAATCCAACCCCTAAAGACTCATGCTCTGAACCCAGGGCCGCCCCTCCCTAAACGCAGAACACGCGCTGTGCGTAGGGCCTCATCTTCCATGGGGGGGCCACACTTTGCGCGAGGGGACGCATTTGCGCATATGCGCAATGGATACACACATGCGCTACCGTGAGCCGCGCGCAGAATCAGCTCGAGGAAGGAGAGGAGAGACCTGACCGCCCGTGCGTCGCTGCAATGATTGACAGCACTCGACATCTGAACAATCAGAGATGTGCGCCGGCAAGCACTTGCAGAGCTGCAGCAGGTGAAGAGTCGTCCAAAAGAGCCTCGGGGGTATGTGCGGGGCCGGGAGGTCAGATGCTTCCAGAGAGGGGAGAGGGAGAAATATAGCTAAATAAGCTAAAAATGTCTCTGTATTTTATTTTTGTTTTCAGTGTTTAATTAAGGTGGGAGAGGCGGAGGGCTGAGGGAGATCAGACGCCTCCAGAGAGGGGAGAGGGAGAAATATAACAAAATAAGATTAAATAAGAAAAACCTGTCTCCCTCTTTTATTTTATTTTCAGTGTTTAATCAAGGGTGGGGGATTGAGGTGGTGGAAGTTACTTTCTTTTGATGAGTAATTGTTGGCTATTTGTGACTCAGATTTGTTTATTTATTTATTTATTTCAGTTTGAGGTTATTTTTATTTAATATTTATTTATTTATTTCAGGTTGAATTTTTTATTTTATTTGACTCATACAGCCAAACTACTGTATACAGTTCATTTGTTATTGCCAATAAAGGTTGTCAAGTTAAATGGCAAGTTGTTGTACAGTCATTTTGTACCTATGATACATTTGCGATGGGGGCCTCCGAATAAAATTTCGCTTAGGGCCCCAATTTGGTCAGGGGCAGCCCTGTCGTAACCCTCACTGACCTAACTGACATCAGCTGTAAGTGATTGAGTGTGAGAGTCTGAAAGGGCTCCGGATGCTACAAATAGGAATGGGACAGCACCTCCCATCTTAAATCCTTGTTAATGTAATGTTTAATTGTTTATCTATCTGGGGTTTTTTTTCGCTCTCCTTCCATAACATTACCGTTTGCATATCTGCCAACTGTGTTTTCGAGTTGTTGTTTTTTTTTTATAACACTTACGGTGTTCCGAGGGCAACCCCTGTATTTGACGTCACAACGCTATGAACTGTGGGTAATTTCCTTACCGTAAGTCGATGCTGACCTACGTTAAGGGGGCATAAAGGGCCCACTCACTGACTTGACGATTTGACAATGGGACAGCCCTCACACGCTCATGCACTTCACATGAACGTACCTCTAAGTCAGTGAGTCTGTAAGGGATCGGATTGGAATTGGGCCTTAGAACTGCCTCAGACCATTCATATGCACAAATGAGGATGGCCGAACTGACAATGCAAACACATACCTTTTAAGTGCATGCAGAGTCTATAAAACCACATTCATTAAAAAGAGATATAATTAACATTTTTTTAAATCATTAATTTACCAATACATTAGCAAAATCTATCAAATAACCATGAAATTGTTCACCTTCATCATTGTGACAAAATATTAACAACAACTTGAACAGAAAAAAAACTATCACTCCTTAACGCTGTGGCCCGCTGGCCAGGAGGCACCCATGACTCATTTATTTTGCAAAACAGTACAGTGGGAATGCGTTTGGAGGCAGGGGCTGTGAGAAGTGGATGGCTTGTTGGTGAGCATCGTTTGTTCTAGTCTTTTATTAGGGGCCTCGAACGAAGGACGAGGTCCCTATTGTTCTTGTAGCGTTTATTATTATTATTATTATTATTATTAGGGGCCTCGAACGAAGGACGAGGTCCCCTAAACGAAGGACGAGGTCCCCTCTTGTTCTTGTAGCGTTTATTATTAGGGACCTCGACAGAGGACCCTCTTGTTCCTGTAGCGTTTATTATTAGGGGCCTCGAACGAAGGACGAGGTCCCCTCTTGTTCTTGTAGCGTTTATTATTATTATTATTATTATTATTATTATTATTATTATTATTATTATTTCTTTCTTCCGCGCGACTTTAAACTGGATTTTGACCCCTAAACATGCTTCAAAACTCACCAAAATTGGCACGTATGTCAGGACTGGTGAAAAATTTTATCTAATGAAGAAATTAATTCAAAAAGTGCAAAAAATGGCTCTGTAGGGCCACCTAGAATGACTGAATCACTAAAATGGCCGCTGCTGCCAGTAGGAATGTCGTAGGAAGACCAAACCAAAACAGGTGTGTTCCTTTCATCAAGACCTACAAATCACGTGCTCGCACCAATGACCTAAATCCAACAGGAAGTGAGGTATTTCCCTTTCAATGTAAAATTTTCCTCAAAAACAAGAAATTCCTTAAAATCGAACTACTTCTAAACCGTTTATCGTATCGGCCTCAAATTCGCACACATTATCGATCTATTGCTCCTTGTCAATTATTCTGCGTGAATTATTAACCATTTCAAGCGTTTGGATTTACTGGCCTCTTTTGTGTGATGTGCTCCCTTTACCTCCTGACGACTTGTTGTGCCACCTAGGCACACAAAAATGCCCGGTGCGACGGGTAGGAACCACTTAGAAAGACCAAACCAAAAACTGTCGCGTTCGTCTCATAAAGACCTACAAATGTCGCACTGCAACCCCTGACCTAACTCCAACAGGAAGCGCACTGTTGTTGTTTGAATGTAAGATGGCGTTTTTGACAAATTCTGTCGCTCAAAGATTTTTTGCTCCTACACCGTTTATCAGATCTCCTTCAAAGTTTCACAAATTACAGATCTACCCTGGTGAACATTACTTGCGAAGGATTTTGTCCAAACTTGAACGGTTTGGATCTCCCAAGCGTTTGCAGGTGCAGAGCACAACTCCTCATGATGATTTCTGTAAGAAAAGATGCGTGACAACACATCCTAAACTTGTGACTAAGGCACATTTTTTTATTCCATAAACATACAAGCTTGATATCACTGCGTTCAGAACAAAATTATCTATCTGGTGATGCTTTCAGATTGAAAATGTGACTCACGGTTTGGCATCTAAAAGGACTTTGTGAGATTTTCAGCCCATTCAGCTGTCTGCCTGCAGCCACATGCAGTCCTTCATTAGCATAACAAAAGCTGAAGTGTGAGTGTGTGTGTGTGTGTGTGTCTGTGTGTGTGTGTGTGTCTGTGTGTGTGTCATTCCTAATTTTCCTAAATAAATGCCTGATAGAAAAAAATTTGTAAATACAACATTCCCTGGTGTAACTTTTTTGCCTCATTAACAATTGGAATCAAATCTGTAGCTACATCTGTGCTGCAGATCATACTGTCTTTGTGTAAACAGGAATCAATCACCAAGAGCACACAACACGTGTGTTCATCTTAAAGGTATATTTTATCACAAAACTCTACATGTAAAACATCATTTACTCACTATTTATGGAAAATACAGTCTTGCAATGCCTATATGCTATGAAACTTTATGTTTCCTTATGAAATCAACATTATTAGGGAAAATACAGTTCCATTATTGACAATGCTATATCTCAATACACATGTTCCACAGCCAATTCATATTAAGCCTTGATCATAAATGTTATAACTTTGTTGTGTATACTTGAATATCTCAAAAATAATCAATTTCCTAAAATGTAACTCCACTGTAAACTTTTCTAAAATTCTTCTTTAATTTTAGTACTTTCAGTAGTGTCATTGTAAGCTGTCAAATGCCTCCAGCTGATTTTGTTATCATTAGTTATAGTCAACTCATCTTGAGTACATGGTCATTAATTAGCATAAAAATGGCTTCACAGACACGTGTGTGTGTGTGTGTGTGATTTCTAATTTTCAGATACAGACACACCAAAACACACACTCCAGTCCCTGTCCCCTTTCTCTCTCTCTCTCTCTCTCTCTCTCTCTCTCTCTCATGTCCTGTTAGTGCATCACTAACTTCGCTGACTGCATGTGAGAAACTCAACCTCTTCTCCACAGTCTTTGTGCTCTAATACCTCACAGGTTAACTTCTACCACAGCACTGCTTGGATAGTGTGACATGTGATGTCGTGCTATAGCTGTGGTGTCAAATGCCACCTGCTGATTTAGTTATCATTAGTCATTAGTCAACTCATCTTGAGTGCCTGGGCTGTCACCCAACTACATGGTTCTTAATTAGCATAACAATAGCTCCACTCTGACAGATACATGTGAGTGTGTTTGTGTGTGTGTGTTTGTCTGTCTGTGTATGTGTGTGTCTGTGTGTGTGTGTGTGTGTGTGTGTGTGTGTCATACTTATATCTCATTATACACATTTGATTATTGTCACATATGTAAACCATTAGATATTAATATACACTTTCAACAAATTGTACCACAATAAGCAGAATTCAAATGATCATATTATTGCTTTTATTAATGTTGTTGTAAGCTACTGTCATGACCATCTGTCCTACATCTCTCTCTGTCTCCCCTTCTGTTTCATTGGGTCTGCAGAACAGAGGGATGTTGTATGATGTAAAGCCCTGTGAGGCAAATTGTGATTTGTGATATTGATTGCTTGATTGATTGACTGACTGACTGACTGACTGATTGATGTCCTCATCAGTAGTTTGGTTTTCAGAAGCCATCAAAGTTCTACTCCCATGTCATGGGTTCATTGTAAAAAAATGACCTTGCGTTCTATTGACATAACAGAACGCGACGCTTGCTTTCGACGTACGCCGGACCCCGAGATGGCGTGGGTCGAGGCCCCGTTCAACGCTGCTCGCAGCTTTAATTATTATTAGGGACCTCGACAGAGGACCCTATTGTTCCTGTAGCGTTTATTATTAGGGGCCTCGAACGAAGGACGAGGTCCCCTCTTGTTCTTGTAGCGTTTATTATTATTAGGGACCTCGACAGAGGACCCTCTTGTTCCTGTAGCGTTTATTATTATTATTATTATTTTTTCTTTCTTCCGCCGCGACTTTAAACTGGATTTTGACCCCCTAAACATGCTTCAAAACTCACCAAAATTGGTACGTATGTCAGGACTGGTGAAAAATTTTATCTAATGAAGAAATAAAATTAAAAAGTGCAAAAATGGCTCTGTAGCGCCACCTAGAATGACTGAATCACTAAAATGGCCGCTGCTGCCAGTAGAATGTCGTAGGAAGACCAAACCAAAACAGGTGTGTTCGTTTCTTCAAGACCTACAAATCACGTGCTCGCACCAATGACCTAAATCCAACAGGAAGTGAGGTATTTCCCTTTCAAAGTAAAATTTTCCTCAAAAACAAGAAATTCCTTTAAAAATCATCTTCTCCTAAACCGTTCATCGTATCGGCCTCAAATTTGCACACATTATCGATCAATTGGTCCTTGTCAATTATTGTGCGTGAATTATCGGCCATTTGAAGGGTTTGGATTTACTGGCCTCTTCCGTGTGATGTGCTCCCTTTACCTCCTGACGACTTGTTGTGCCTCCTAGGCACACAAAAATGCCCGGTGCGACGGGTAGGAACCACTTAGAAAGACCAAACCAAAACTGTCGCGTTCGTCTCATAAAGACCTACAAATCTCGCGCTGCAACCCCTGACCTAACTCCAACAGGAAGCGCACTGTTGTTGTTTGAATGTAAGATGGCGTTTTTGACAAATTCTGTCGCTCAAAGATTTTTTGCTCCTACACCGTTTATTAGAACTGCTTCAAACGTTCACAAATTACAGATCTACCCCTGGTGAACATTACTTGAGAAGGATTTTGTCCTAGCTTGAACGGTTTGGATCTCCCAAGCGTTTGCAGGTGCAGAGCACAACTCTTCATGATGATCTCTGTAAGAAAAGATGAGTGACAACACATCCTAAACTTGTGACTAAGGCACATTTTTTTATTCCATAAACATACAAACTTGATATCACTGCGTTCAGAACAAAATTATCTATCTGGTGATACTTTCACATTGAAAATGTGACTCATGGTTTGGCATCTAAAAGGACTAGTTTGTGAGATTTTCAGCCCATTCTGCTGTCTGCCTGCAGCCACATGCAGTCCTTCATTAGCATAACAAAAGCTGAAGTGTGATTGTGTGTGTGTGTGTGTGTGTGTGTGTCTCTGTGTGTGTGTGTCATTCCTAATTTTCCTAAATAAATGCCTGATAGTAAAAAATTTGTAAATACAACATTCTCTGGTGTAACTTTTTTGCCTCATTAACAATTGGAATCAAATCTGTAGCTACATCTGTGCTGCAGATCATACTGTCTTTGTGTAAAAAGGAATCAATCACCAAGAGCACACAACACGTGTGTTCATCTTAAAAGTATATTTTATCACAAAACTCTACATGTAAAACATCATTTAGTCACTATTTATGGAAAATACAGTGTTGCAATGCCTATATGCTATGAAACTTTGTTATGTTCCTTATGAAATCAACATTATTAGGAAAATACAGTTCCATTATTGACAAAGCTATATCTCAATACACATGTTCCACAGCCAATTCATATTAAGCCTTGATCATAAATGTTTATAACTTTGTTGTGTATATTTGAATATCTCAAAATTAATCAATTTCCTAAAATGTAACTCCACTGTAAACTTTTTCTAAAATTCTTCTTTAATTTTAGTACTTTCAGTAGTGTCATTGTCAGCTGTCAAATGCCTCCAGCTGATTTTGTTATCTTTAGTTATAGTCAACTCATCTTGAGTACATGGTCATTAATTAGCATAAAAATGGCTTCACATATACGTGTGTATGTGTGTGTGTGTGTGTGTGATTTCTAATTTTCAGATACAGACACACCAAAACGCACACTCCAATCCCTGTCCCCTTTCTCTCTCTCTCTCTCTCTGTCTCTCTCTCTCTCTCTCTCTCTCTCTCTCTCTCTCTCTCTCTCTCTCTCTCTCGTGTCCTGTTAGTGCATGTCACTAACTCATCTGACTGCATGTCAGAAACTCAACCTCATCTCCACATTCTTTGTGCTCTAATACCTCACAGGTTAACTTCTACCACAGCACTGCTTGGATAGTGTGACATGTGATGTCATGCTATAGCTGTGGTGTCAAATGCCACCTGCTGATTTAGTTATCATTAGTCATTAGTCAACTCATCTTGAGTGCCTGGGCTGTCACCTAACTACACTAAAACACACACTCCAATCCCTGTCCCCTTTCTCTCTCTCTCTCTCTCTCTCTCTCTCTCTCTCTCTCTCTCTCTCATGTCCTGTTAGTGCATGTCACTAACTCGGCTGACTGCATGTCAGAAACTCAACCTCTTCTCCACAGTCTTTGTGCTCTACTACCTCACAGATTAACTTCTACCACAGCACTGCTTGGATAGTGTGACATGTGAGGTCGTGCTATAGCTGTGGTGTCAAATGCCACCTGCTGATTTAGTTATCATTAGTCATTAGTCAACTCATCTTGAGTGCCTGGGCTGTCACCTAACTACGTGGTCTTTAATTAGCATAACAATAGCTCCACTCTGACAGATACATGTGAGTGTGTATGTGTGTGTGTGTTTGTCTGTCTGTGTATGTGTGTGTGTGTGTGTGTGTGTCATACTTATACTGTCATTATACATTTGATTATTGTCACATGTGTAAACCATTAGATATTAATATACACTTCAACAAATTGTACCACAATAAGCAGAATTGAAATTATAATACTATTACTTTTATGAATGTTGTTGTAAGCTACTGTCATTACCATCTGTCCTACATCTCTCTCTGTCTCCCCTTCTGTTTCATTGGGTCTGAAGAACAGGGATGTTGTATGCTGTAAAGCCCTGTGAGGCAAATTGTGATTTGTGATATTGATTGCTTGATTGATTGACTGACTGACTGATTGATGTCCTCATCAGTAGTTTGGTTTTCAGAAGCCATCGAAGTTCTACTCCCATGTCATGGGTTCATTGTAAAAAAAAATGACCTTGCGTTCTATTGACATAACAGAACGCGACGCTCGCTTTCGACGTACGCCGGACCCCGAAATAGCGTGGGTCGAGGTCCCGTTCAACGCTGCTCGCAGCTTTAATTATTATTATTATTATTAGGGACCTCGACAGAGGACCCTCTTGTTCCTGTGCGTTTATTATTATTATTATTATTTTTTTCTTTCTTCCGCCGCCACTTTAAGTGGATTTTGACCCCCTAAACATGCTTCAAAACTCACCAAAATTGGTACGTATGTCAGGACTGGTAAAAAAATTTTATCTAATGAAGAAATAAAATTAAAAAGTGCAAAAATGGCTCTGTAGCGCCACCTAGAATGACTGAATCACTAAAATGGCCGCTGCTGCCAGTAGGAATGTCGTAGGAAGACCAAACCAAAACAGCCGTGTTCGATCATCAAGACCTACAAATCCGTGCTCGCACCAATGACCTAATCCAACAGGAAGTGAGGTATTTCCCTTTCAAAGTAAAATTTTCCTCAAAAACAAGAAATTCCTTTAAAAATCATCTTCTCCTAAACCGTTCATCGTATCGGCCTCAAATTTGCACACATTATCGATCAATTGGTCCTTGTCAATTATTGTGCGTGAATTATCGGCCATTTGAAGGGTTTGGATTTACTGGCCTCTTCCGTGTGATGTGCTCCCTTTACCTCCTGACGACTTGTTGTGCCACCTAGGCACACAAAAATGCCCGGTGCGACGGGTAGGAACACTTAGAAAGACCAAACCAAAACTGTCGCGTTCGTCTCATAAAGACCTACAAATCTCGCGCTGCAACCCCTGACCTAACTCCAACAGGAAGCGCACTGTTGTTGTTTGAATGTAAGATGGCGTTTTGACAAATTCTGTCGCTCAAAGATTTTTTGCTCCTACACCGTTTATCAGAACTGCTTCAAACTTTCACAAATTACAGATCTACCCCTGGTGAACATTACTTGCGAAGGATTTTGTCCTACTTGAACGGTTGGATCTCACAGCGTTTGCAGGTGCAGAGCACAACTCCTCATGATGATCTCTGTAAGAAAAGATGGGTGACAACACATCCTAAACTTTGTGACTAAGGCACATTTTTTTATTCCATAAACATACAAGCTTGATATCACTGCGTTCAGAACAAAATTATCTATCTGGTGATGCTTTCAGATTGAAAATGTGACTCACGGTTTGGCATCTAAAAGGACTAGTTTGTGAGATTTTCAGCCCATTCTGCTGTCTCCCTGCAGCCACATGCAGTCCTTAATTAGCATAACAAAAGCTGAAGTGTGAGTGTGTGTGTGTGTGTGTGTGTGTGTGTGTGTGTGTGTGTGTGTGTGTCTGTGTGTGTCTGTGTGTCTGTGTGTGTGTCATTCCTAATTTTCCTAAATAATGCCTGATAGCAAAAAATTGTAACTACAACATTCCCTGGTGAAACTTTTTTTTTGCCTCATTAACAATTGGAATCAAATCTGTAGCTACATCTGTGCTGCAGATCATACTGTCTTTGTGTAAACAGGCATCAATCACCAAGAGCACACAACAAGTGTGTTCATCTTAAACATATATTTTATCACAAAACTCTACATGTAAAACATCATTTACTCACTATTTATGGAAAATACAGTCTTGCAATGCCTATATGCTATGAAACTTTATGTTTCCTTATGAATCAACATTATTAGGGAAAATACAGTTCCATTATTGACAATGCTATATCTCAATACACATGTTCCACAGCCAATTCATATTAAGCCTTGATCATAAATGTTGATAACTTTGTTGTGTATACTTGAATATCTCAAAATTAATCAATTTCCTCAAATGTAACTCCACTGTAAACTTTTTCTAAAATTCTTCTATAATACTAATACTTTCAGTAGTGTCATTGTAAGCTGTCAAATGCTTCCTGCTGATGTTGTTATCATTAGTTATAGTCAACTCATCTTGAGTACATGGTCATTAATTAGCATAAAAATGGCTTCACAGATACGTGTGTGTGTGTGTGTGTGTGTGTGATTTCTACTTTTCAGATACAGACACACCAAAACACACACTCCAGTCCCTGTCCCCTTTCTCTCTCTCTCTCTCTCTCTCTCTCTCTCTCTCTCTCTCTCTCGTGTCCTGTTAGTGCATGTCACTAACTCAACTGACTGCATGTCAGAAACTCAACCTCTTCTCCACAGTCCTTTGTGCTCTACTACCTCACAGTTAACTTCTACCACAGCACTGCTTGGATAGTGTGACATGTGATGTCGTGCTATAGCTGTGGTGTCAAATGCCACCTGCTGATTTAGTTATCATTAGTCATTAGTCAACTCATCTTGAGTGCCTGGGCTGTCACCTAACTACGTGATCCTTAATTAGCATAACAATAGCTCCACTCTGACAGATACATGTGAGTGTGTATGTGTGTGTGTGTTTGTCTGTGTATGTGTGTGTGTGTGTGTGTGTGTGTGTGTCATACTTATACTCTCATTATGCACATTTGATAATTGTCACGTATGTAAACCATTAGATATTAATACTTTCAACAAATTGTACCACAATAACCAGAATTGAAATTATAATATTATCAGTTCTATGAATGTTGTTGTAAGCTACTGTCATGACCATCTGTCCTACATCTCTCCCTGTCTCCCCTTCTGTGTCATTGGGTCTGAAGAATAGAGGGATGTTGTATGCTGTAAAGCCCTGTGAGGCAAATTGTGATTTGTGATATTGATTGCTTGATTGATTGACTGACTGACTGATTGATGTCCTCATCAGTACTTTGGTTTTCAGAAGCCATCAAGTTCTACTCCCATGTCATGGTTCATTGTAAAAAAAAAATGACCTTGCGTTCTATTGACATAACAGAACGCGACGCTCGCTTTCGACGTACGCCGGACCCCGAAATGGCGTGGGTCGAGGTCCCGTTCAACGCTGCTCGCAGCTTTAATTATTATTATTAGGGGCCTCGAACGAAGGACGAGGTCCCCTCTTGTTCTTGTAGCGTTTATTATTATTATTATTATTATTATTATTATTATTATTATTATTATTATTTCTTTCTTCCGCCGCGACTTTAAACTGGATTTTGACCCCCTAAACATGCTTCAAAACTCACCAAAATTGGCACGTATGTCAGGACTGGTGAAAAATTTTATCTAATGAAGAAATTAATTCAAAAAGTGCAAAAATGGCTCTGTAGGCCACCTAGAATGACTGAATCACTAAAATGGCCGCTGCTGCCAGTAGGAATGTCGTAGGAAGACCAAACCAAAACAGGTGTGTTCCTTTCATCAGACCTACAAATCACGTGCTCGCACCAATGACCTAAATCCAACAGGAAGTGAGGTATTTCCCTTTCAATGTAAAATTTTCCTCAAAAACAAGAAATTCCTTAAAAATCGAACTACTTCTAAACCGTTTATCGTATCGGCCTCAAATTCGCACACATTATCGATCTATTGCTCCTTGTCAATTATTCTGCGTGAATTATTAACCATTCAAGCGTTTGGATTACTGGCCTCTTTTGTGTGATGTGCTCCCTTTACCTCCTGACGACTTGTTGTGCCACCTAGGCACACAAAAATGCCCGGTGCGACGGGTAGGAACCACTTAGAAAGACCAAACCAAAACTGTCGCGTTCGTCTCATAAAGACCTACAAATGTCGCACTGCAACCCCTGACCTAACTCCAACAGGAAGCGCACTGTTGTTGTTTGAATGTAAGATGGCGTTTTTGACAAATTCTGTCGCTCAAAGATTTTTTGCTCCTACACCGTTTATCAGATCTCCTTCAAAGTTTCACAAATTACAGATCTACCCCTGGTGAACATTACTTGCGAAGGATTTTGTCCAAACTTGAACGGTTTGGATCCCAAGCGTTTGCAGGTGCAGAGCACAACTCCTCATGATGATTTCTGTAAGAAAAGATGCGTGACAAACACATCCTAAACTTGTGACTAAGGCACATTTTTTTATTCCATAAACATACAACTTGATATCACTGCGTTCAGAACAAAATTATCTATCTGGTGATGCTTTCAGATTGAAAATGTGACTCACGGTTTGGCATCTAAAAGGACTAGTTTGTGAGATTTTCAGCCCATTCAGCTGTCTGCCTGCAGCCACATGCAGTCCTTCATTAGCATAACAAAAGCTGAAGTGTGAGTGTGTGTGTGTGTGTGTGTCTGTGTGTGTGTGTGTGTGTCTGTGTGTGTGTCATTCCTAATTTTCCTAAATAAATGCCTGATAGAAAAAAATTTGTAAATACAACATTCCCTGGTGTAACTTTTTTGCCTCATTAACAATTGGAATCAAATCTGTAGCTACATCTGTGCTGCAGATCATACTGTCTTTGTGTAAACAGGAATCAATCACCAAGAGCACACAACACGTGTTCATCTTAAAGGTATATTTTATCACAAAACTCTACATGTAAAACATCATTTACTCACTATTTATGGAAAATACAGTCTTGCAATGCCTATATGCTATGAAACTTTATGTTTCCTATGAAATCAACATTATTAGGGAAAATACAGTTCCATTATTGACAATGCTATATCTCAATACACATGTTCCACAGCCAATTCATATTAAGCCTTGATCATAAATGTTATAACTTTGTTGTGTATACTTGAATATCAAAAATAATCAATTTCCTAAAATGTAACTCCACTGTAAAACTTTTTCTAAAATTCTTCTTTAATTTTAGTACTTTCAGTAGTGTCATTGTAAGCTGTCAAATGCCTCCAGCTGATTTTGTTATCATTAGTTATAGTCAACTCATCTTGAGTACATGGTCATTAATTAGCATAAAAATGGCTTCACAGACACACGTGTGTGTGTGTGTGTGTGATTTCTAATTTTCAGATACAGACACACCAAAACACACACTCCAGTCCCTGTCCCCTTTCTCTCTCTCTCTCTCTCTCTCTCTCTCTCTCTCTCATGTCCTGTTAGTGCATGTCACTAACTTCGCTGACTGCATGTGAGAAACTCAACCTCTTCTCCACAGTCTTTGTGCTCTAATACCTCACAGGTTAACTTCTACCACAGCACTGCTTGGATAGTGTGACATGTGATGTCGTGCTATAGCTGTGGTGTCAAATGCCACCTGCTGATTTAGTTATCATTAGTCATTAGTCAACTCATCTTGAGTGCCTGGGCTGTCACCCAACTACATGGTTCTTAATTAGCATAACAATAGCTCCACTCTGACAGATACATGTGAGTGTGTTTGTGTGTGTGTGTTTGTCTGTCTGTGTATGTGTGTGTCTGTGTGTGTGTGTGTGTGTGTGTGTGTGTGTCATACTTATACTCTCATTATACACATTTGATTATTGTCACATATGTAAACCATTAGATATTAATATACACTTTCAACAAATTGTACCACAATAAGCAGAATTCAAATGATCATATTATTGCTTTTATTAATGTTGTTGTAAGCTACTGTCATGACCATCTGTCCTACATCTCTCTCTGTCTCCCCTTCTGTTTCATTGGGTCTGCAGAACAGAGGGATGTTGTATGATGTAAAGCCCTGTGAGGCAAATTGTGATTTGTGATATTGATTGCTTGATTGATTGACTGACTGACTGACTGACTGATTGATGTCCTCATCAGTAGTTTGGTTTTCAGAAGCCATCAAAGTTCTACTCCCATGTCATGGGTTCATTGTAAAAAAATGACCTTGCGTTCTATTGACATAACAGAACGCGACGCTTGCTTTCGACGTACGCCGGACCCCGAGATGGCGTGGGTCGAGGCCCCGTTCAACGCTGCTCGCAGCTTTAATTATTATTATTTCTTTCTTCCGCCGCGACTTTAAAGTGGATTTTGACCCCCTAACATGCTTCAAAACTCACCAAAATTGGCATGTATGTCAGGACTGGTGAAAAATTTTATCTAATGAAGAAATTAATTCAAAAAGTGCAAAAATGGCTCTGTAGCGCCACCTAGAATGACTGAATCACTAAAATGGCCGCTGCTGCCAGTAGGAATGTCGTAGGAAGACCAAACCAAAACAGGTGTGTTCGTTTCATCAAGACCTACAAATCACGTGCTCGCACCAATGACCTAAATCCAACAGGAAGTGAGGTATTTCCCTTTCAAAGTAAAATTTTCCTCAAAAACAAGAAATTCCTTAAAAATCGAACTACTCCTAACCGTTTATCGTATCGGCCTCAAATTCGCACACATTATCGATCTATTGGTCCTTGTCAATTATTCTGCGTGAATTATTAACCATTTCAAGCGTTTGGATTTACTGGCCTCTTTTGTGTGATGTGCTCCCTTTACCTCCTGACGACTTGTTGTGCCCACCTAGGCACACAAAAATGCCCGGTGCGACGGGTAGGAACCACTTAGAAAGACCAAACCAAAACTGTCGCGTTCGTCTCATAAAGACCTACAAATGTCGCACTGCAACCCCTGACCTAACTCCTCACTGGAAGTGTGTTGTTTTGTAAGATGGCGTTTTGACAAATTCTGTCGCTCAAAGATTTTTTGCTCCTACACCGTTTATCAGATCTCCTTCAAAGTTTCACAAATTACAGATCTACCCCTGGTGAACATTACTTGCGAAGGATTTTGTCCTGACTTGAACGGTTTGGATCGTACAAGCGTTTGCAGGTGCAGAGCACAACTCCTCATGATGATCTCTGTAAGAAAAAGATGGGTGACAACACATCCTAAACTTGTGACTAAGGCACATTTTTTTATTCCATAAACATACAAGCTTGATATCACTGCGTTCAGAACAAAATTATCTATCTGGTGATGCTTTCAGATTGAAAATGTGACTCACAGTTTGGCATCTAAAAGGACTAGTTTGTGAGATTTTCAGCCCATTCTGCTGTCTGCCTGCAGCCACATGCAGTCCTTCATTAGCATAACAAAAGCTGAAGTGTGAGTGTGTGTGTGTGTGTGTGTGTGTGTGTGTGTGTGTGTGTGTGTCATTCCTAATTTTCCTAAATAAATGCCTGATAGTAAAAAATTGTAAATACAAACATTCCCTGGTGTAACTTTTTTGCCTCATTAACAATTGAATCAAATCTGTAGCTACATCTGTGCTGCAGATCATACTGTCTTTGTGTAAACAGGAATCAATCACCAAGAGCACACAACACGTGTGTTCATCTTAAACATATATTTATCACAAAACTCTACATGTAAAACATCATTTACTCACTATTTATGAAAAATACAGTGTTGCAATGCCTGTATGCAATGAAACTTTGTTATGTTTCCTTATGAAATCAACATTATTAGGGAAAATACAGTTCCATTATTGACAAAGCTATATCTCAATACACATGTTCCACAGCCAATTCATATTAAGCCTTGATCATAAATGTTTAACTTTGTTGTGTATACTTGAATATCTCAAAATTAATCAATTTCCTAAAATGTAACTCCGCTGTAAACTTTTTCTAAAATTCTTCTTTAATTTTAGTACTTTCAGTAGTGTCATTGTAAGCTGTCAAATGCCTCCAGCTGATTTTGTTATCATATTATAGTCAACTCATCTTGAGTACATGGTCATTAATTAGCATAAAAATGGCTTCACAGATACGTGTGTGTGTGTGTGTGTGTGTGTGATTTCTAATTTTCAGATACAGACACACCAAAACACACACTCCAGTCCCTGTCCCCTTTCTCTCTCTCTCTCTCTCTCTCTCGTGTCCTGTTAGTGCATGTCACTAACTTCGCTGACTGCATGTGAGAAACTCAACCTCTTCTCCACAGTCTTTGTGCTCTAATACCTCACAGGTTAACTTCTACCACAGCACTGCTTGGATAGTGTGACATGTGATGTCGTGCTATAGCTGTGGTGTCAAATGCCACCTGCTGATTTAGTTATCATTAGTCATTAGTCAATCTCTTGAGTGCCTGGGCTGTCACCCAACTACATGGTTCTTAATTAGCATAACAATAGCTCCACTCTGACAGATACATGTGAGTGTGTTTGTGTGTGTGTGTTTGTCTGTCTGTGTATGTGTGTGTCTGTGTGTGTGTGTGTGTGTGTGTGTGTGTGTGTGTCATACTTATACTCTCATTATACACATTTGATTATTGTCACATATGTAAACCATTAGATATTAATATACACTTTCAACAAATTGTACCACAATAAGCAGAATTGAAATGATCATATTATTGCTTTTATTAATGTTGTTGTAAGCTACTGTCATGACCATCTGTCCTACATCTCTCTCTGTCTCCCCTTCTGTTTCATTGGGTCTGCAGAACAGAGGGATGTTGTATACTGTAAAGCCCTGTGAGGCAAATTGTGATTTGTTATATTGATTGCTTGATTGATTGATTGACTGACTGACTGATTGATGTCCTCATCAGTAGTTTGGTTTTCAGAAGCCATCAAAGTTCTACTCCCATGTCATGGGTTCATTGTAAAAAAAATGACCTTGCGTTCTATTGACATAACAGAACGCGACGCTCGCTTTCGACGTACGCCGGACCCCGAGATGGCGTGGGTCGAGGCCCCGTTCAACGCTGCTCGCAGCTTTAATTATTATTATTATTTCTTTCTTCCGCCGCCACTTTAAAGTGGATTTTGACCCCCTAAACATGCTTCAAAACTCACCAAAATTGGTACGTATGTCAGGACTGGTGAAAAATTTTATCTAATCAAGAAATAAAATTAAAAAGTGCAAAAATGGCTCTGTAGCGCCACCTAGAATGACTGAATCACTAAAATGGCCGCTGCTGCCAGTAGGAATGTCGTAGGAAGACCAAACCAAAACAGCCGTGTTCGTTTCATCAAGACCTACAAATCACGTGCTCGCACCAATGACCTAAATCCAACAGGAAGTGAGGTATTTCCCTTTCAAAGTAAAATTTTCCTCAAAAACAAGAAATTCCTTTAAAAATCATCTTCTCCTAAACCGTTCATCGTATCGGCCTCAAACTCGCACACATTATCGATCAATTGGTCCTTGTCAATTATTCTGCGTGAATTATCGGCCATTTGAAGGGTTTGGATTTACTGGCCTCTTTTGTGTGATGTGCTCCCTTTACCTCCTGACGACTTGTTGTGCCACCTAGGCACACAAAAATGCCCGGTGCGACGGGTAGGAACCACTTAGAAAGACCAAACCAAAACTGTCGCGTTCGTCTCATAAAGACCTACAAATGTCGCGCTGCAACCCCTGACCTAACTCCAACAGGAAGCGCACTGTTGTTGTTTGAATGTAAGATGGCGTTTTTGACAAATTCTGTCGCTCAAAGATTTTTTGCTCCTACACCATTTATTAGAACTGCTTCAAACGTTCACAAATTACAGATCTACCCCTGGTGAACATTACTTGTGAAGGATTTTGTCCTAACTTGAACGGTTTGGATCTCACAAGCGTTTGCAGGTGCAGAGCACAACTCCTCATGATGATCTCTGTAAGAAAAAATGAGTGACAACACATCCTAAACTTGTGACTATGGCACATTTTTTTATTCCATAAACATACAAGCTTGATATCACTGCGTTCAGAACAAAATTATCTATCTGGTGATGCTTTCAGATTGAAAATGTGACTCACGGTTTGGCATCTAAAAGGACTAGTTCGTGAGATTTTCAGCCCATTCTGCTGTCTACCTGCAGCCACATGCAGTCCTTAATTAGCATAACAAAAGCTGAAGTGTGAGAGTGTGTGTGTCTGTGTGTGTGTCATTCCTAATTTTCCTAAATAAATGCCTGATAGTAAAAAATTTGTACATACAACATTCCCTTGTGTTAATTTTTTTGCCTCATTAACAATTGGAATCAAATCTGTAGCTACATCTGTGCTGCAGATCATACTGTCTTTGTGTAAACAGGAATCAATCACCAAGAGCACACAACACGTGTGTTCATCTTAAAGGTATATTTTATAACAAAATCCTACATGTAAAACATCATTTACTCACTATTTATGGAAAATACAGTGTTGCAATGCCTATATGCTATGAAACTTTGTTATGTTTCCTTATGAAATCAACATTATTAGGGAAAATACAGTTCCATTATTGACAATGCTATATCTCAATACATGTTCCACAGCCAGTTCATATTAAGCCTTGATCATGAATGTTTATAACTTTGTTGTGTATATTTGAATATCTCAATATCTCAAAATTAATCAATTTCCTAAAATGTAACTCCACTGTAAACTTTTTCTACAATTCTTCTATAATATTAATACTTTCAATAGTGTCATTGTAAGTTGTCAAATGTCTCCTGCTGATTTAGTTATCATTAGTTATAGTCAACATCTTGAGTGCCTGGGCTGTCACCTAACTATGTCCTTAATTAGCATAACAATAGCTCCACTCTGACAGATACCTGTCAGTTTGTATGTATGTGTGTGTTTGTCTGTCTGTGTATGTGTGTGTGTGTGTGTGTGTGTGTGTGTGTGTGTCATACTTATACTTTCATTATACACATTTGATTATTGTCACATATGTAAACCATTAAATATTAAAATATGCTTTCAACAAATTGTACCACAATAACCAGAATTGAAATTATAAGATTATTACTTTTATTAATGTTGTTGTAAGCTACTGTCATTACCATCTGTCCTACATCTCTCTGTCTCCCCTTCTGTTTCATTGGGTCTGAAGAACAGAGGGATGTTGTATGATGTAAAGCCCTGTGAGGCAAATTGTGATTTGTGATATTGATTACTTAATTGCTTGATTGATTGACTGACTGACTGACTGATGTCCTCATCAGTAGATTGGTTTTCAGAAGCCATCAAAGTTCTACTCCTATGTCATGGGTTCATTGTAAAAAAAAAAAAATTCCCTTGCGTTCTATTGACATAACAGAACGCGACGCTCGCTTTCGACGTACGCCGGACCCCGAAATGGCGTGGGTCGAGGTCCCGTTCAACGCTGCTCGCAGCTTTAATTATTATTTTTCTTTCTTCCGCCGCGACTTTAAACTGGATTTTGACCCCCTAAACATGCTTCAAAACTCACCAAAATTGGTACGTATGTCAGGACTGGTGAAAAATTTTATCTAATGAAGAAATAAAATTAAAAAGTGCAAAAATGGCTCTGTAGCGCCACCTAGAATGACTGAATCACTAAAATGGCCGCTGCTGCCAGTAGGAATGTCGTAGGAAGACCAAACCAACAGGTGTGTTCGTTTCTTCAAGACCTACAAATCACGTGCTCGCACCAATGACCTAAATCCAACAGGAAGTGAGGTATTTCCCTTTCAAAGTAAAATTTTCCTCAAAAACAAGAAATTCCTTTAAAAAATCATCTTCTCCTAAACCGTTCATCGTATCGGCCTCAAATTTGCACACATTATCGATCAATTGGTCCTTGTCAATTATTGTGCGTGAATTATCGGCCATTTGAAGGGTTTGGATTTACTGGCCTCTTCCGTGTGATGTGCGCCCTTTACCTCCTGACGACTTGTTGTGCCTCCTAGGCACACAAAAATGCCCGGTGCGACGGGTAGGAACCACTTAGAAAGACCAAACCAAAACTGTCGCGTTCGTCTCATAAAGACCTACAAATCTCGCGCTGCAACCCTGACCTAACTCCAACAGGAAGCGCACTGTTGTTGTTTGAATGTAAGATGGCGTTTTTGACAAATTCTGTCGCTCAAAGATTTTTTGCTCCTACACCGTTTATTAGAACTGCTTCAAACGTTCACAAATTACAGATCTACCCTGGTGAACATTACTTGAGAAGGATTTTGTCCTAGCTTGAACGGTTTGGATCTCCCAAGCGTTTGCAGGTGCAGAGCACAACTCTTCATGATGATCTCTGTAAGAAAAGATGAGTGACAACACATCCTAAACTTGTGACTAAGGCACATTTTTTTATTCCATAAACATACAAACTTGATATCTCACTGCGTTCAGAACAAAATTATCTATCTGGTGATACTTTCACATTGAAAATGTGACTCATGGTTTGGCATCTAAAAGGACTAGTTTGTGAGATTTTCAGCCCATTCTGCTGTCTGCCTGCAGCCACATGCAGTCCTTCATTAGCATAACAAAAGTGAAGTGTGATTGTGTGTGTGTGTGTGTGTGTGTGTGTGTCTCTGTGTGTGTGTGTCATTCCTAATTTTCCTAAATAAATGCCTGATAGTAAAAAATTTGTAAATACAACATTCTCTGGTGTAACTTTTTTGCCTCATTAACAATTGGAATCAAATCTGTAGCTACATCTGTGCTGCAGATCATACTGTCTTTGTGTAAACAGGAATCAATCACCAAGAGCACACAACACGTGTGTTCATCTTAAAAGTATATTTTATCACAAAACTCTACATGTAAAACATCATTTAGTCACTATTTTATGGAAAATACAGTGTTGCAATGCCTATATGCTATGAAACTTTGTTATGTTTCCTTATGAAATCAACATTATTAGGGAAAATACAGTTCCATTATTGACAAAGCTATATCTCAATACACATGTTCCACAGCCAATTCATATTAAGCCTTGATCATAAATGTTTATAACTTTGTTGTGTATATTTGAATATCTCAAAATTAATCAATTTCCTAAAATGTAACTCACTGTAAACTTTTTCTAAAATTCTTCTTTAATTTTAGTACTTTCAGTAGTGTCATTGTCAGCTGTCAAATGCCTCCAGCTGATTTTGTTATCTTTAGTTATAGTCAACTCATCTTACATGGTCATTAATTAGCATAAAAATGGCTTCACATATACGTGTGTATGTGTGTGTGTGTGTGTGATTTCTAATTTTCAGATACAGACACACCAAAACGCACACTCCAATCCCTGTCCCCTTTCTCTCTCTCTCTCTCTCTGTCTCTCTCTCTCTCTCTCTCTCTCTCTCTCTCTCTCTCTCTCGTGTCCTGTTAGTGCATGTCACTAACTCATCTGACTGCATGTCAGAAACTCAACCTCATCTCCACATTCTTTGTGCTCTATACCTCACAGGTTAACTTCTACCACAGCACTGCTTGGATAGTGTGACATGTGATGTCATGCTATAGCTGTGGTGTCAAATGCCACCTGCTGATTTAGTTATCAATTAGTCATTAGTCAACTCATCTTGAGTGCCTGGGCTGTCACCTAACTACACTAAAACACACACTCCAATCCCTGTCCCCTTTCTCTCTCTCTCTCTCTCTCTGTCTCTCTCTCTCTCTCTCCTCTCTCTCTCTCTCTCTCTCTCTCTCTCTCTCTGTCCTGTTAGTGCATGTCACTAACTCGGCTGACTGCATGTCAGAAACTCAACCTCTTCTCCACAGTCTTTGTGCTCTACTACCTCACAGGTTAACTTCTACCACAGCACTGCTTGGATAGTGTGACATGTGAGGTCGTGCTATAGCTGTGGTGTCAAATGCCACCTGCTGATTTAGTTATCATTAGTCATTAGTCAACTCATCTTGAGTGCCTGGGCTGTCACCTAACTACGTTGTCTTTAATTAGCATAACAATAGCTCCACTCTGACAGATACATGTGAGTGTGTATGTGTGTGTGTTTGTCTGTCTGTGTATGTGTGTGTGTGTGTGTGTGTGTGTGTGTCATACTTATACTGTCATTATACACATTTGATTATTGTCACATGTGTAAACCATTAGATTTTAATATACACTTTCAACAATTGTACCACAATAAGCAGAATTGAAATTATAATACTATTACTTTTATGAATGTTGTTGTAAGCTACTGTCATTACCATCTGTCCTACATCTCTCTCTGTCTCCCCTTCTGTTTCATTAGGTCTGAAGAACAGAGGGATGTTGTATGCTGTAAAGCCCTGTGAGGCAAATTGTGATTTGTGATATTGATTGCTTGATTGATTGACTGACTGACTGATTGATGTCCTCATCAGTAGTTTGGTTTTCAGAAGCCATCGAAGTTCTACTCCCATGTCATGGGTTCATTGTAAAAAAAAATGACCTTGCGTTCTATTGACATAACAGAACGCGACGCTCGCTTTCGACGTACGCCGGACCCCGAAATAGCGTGGGTCGAGGTCCCGTTCAACGCTGCTCGCAGCTTTAATTAGGGGCCTCGAACGAAGGACGAGGTCCCCTCTTGTTCTTGTAGCGTTTATTATTATTATTATTATTATTATTATTATTATTATTATTTCTTTCTTCCGCCGCGACTTTAAAACTGGATTTTGACCCCTAAACATGCTTCAAAACTCACCAAAATTGGCACGTATGTCAGGACTGGTGAAAAATTTTATCTAATGAAGAAATAAATTCAAAAAGTGCAAAAATGGCTCTGTAGCGCCACCTAGAATGACTGAATCAGACTGAATCACTAAAATGGCCGCTGCTGCCAGTAGGAATGTCGTAGGAAGACCAAACCAAAACAGCCGTGTTCGTTTCATCAAGACCTACAAATCACGTGCTCGCACCAATGACCTAAATCCAACAGGAAGTGAGGTATTTCCCTTTCAAAGTAAAATTTTCCTCAAAAAAGAAATTCCTTAAAAATCGAACTACTCCTAAACCGTTTATCGTATCGGCCTCAAATTCGCACACATTATCGATCAATTGGTCCTTGTCAATTATTCTGCGTCAATTATAATTCATTTGAAGGGTTTGGATTTACTGGCCTCTTTTGTGTGTGAGTGCTCCCTTTACCTCCTGACGACTTGTTGTGCCACCTAGGCACACAAAAATGCCTGGTGCGACGGGTAGGAACCACTTAGAAAGACCAAACCAAACTGTCGCGTTCGTCTCATAAAGACCTACAAATGTCGCACTGCAACCCTGACCTAACTCCAACAGGAAGCGCACTGTTGTTGTTTGAATGTAAGATGGCGTTTTGACAAATTCTGCCGCTCAAAGATTTTTTGCTCCCTACACCGTTTATCAGAACTGCTTCAAACTTTCACAAATTACAGATCTACCCTGGTGAACATTACTTGAGAAGGATTTTGTCCTAACTTGAACGGTTTGGATCTCCCAAGCGTTTGCAGGTGCAGAGCACAACTCCTCATGATGATCTCTGTAAGAAAAGATGGGTGACAACACATCCTAAACTTGTGACTGAGGCACATTATTTTATTCCATAAACATACAAGCTTGATATCACTGCGTTCAGAACAAAATTATCTATCTGGTGATGCTTTCAGATTGAAAATGTGACTCACGGTTTGGTATCTAAAAGGACTAGTTTGTGAGATTTTCAGCCCATTCAGCTGTCTGCCTGCAGCCACATGCAGTCCTTAATTAAAGCTGCGAGCAGCGTTGAACGGGAACTCGACCCACGCTATTTCGGGGTCCGGTGTACGTCGAAAGCGAGCGTCGCGTTCTGTTATGTCAATAGAACGCAAGGTCATTTTTTTTTTCAATGAACCCATGACATGGGAGTAGAACTTCGATGGCTTCTGAAAACCAAACTACTGATGAGGACATCAATCAGTCAGTCAGTCAGTCAATCAAGCAATCAATATCACAAATCACAATTTGCCTCACAGGGCTTTACAGCATACAACATCCCTCTGTTCTTCAGACCCAATGAAACAGAAGGGAAGACAGAGAGAGATGTAGGACAGATGGTAATGACAGTAGCTTACAACAACATTCATAAAAGTAATAGTATTATAATTTCAATTCTGCTTATTGTGGTACAATTTGTGAAAGTGTATATTAATATCTAATGGTTTACACATGTGACAATAATCAAATGTGTATAATGACAGTATAAGTATGACACACACACACACACACACACACATACACAGACAGACAAACACACACACACATACACACTCACATGTATCTGTCAGAGTGGAGCTATTGTTATGCTAATTAAAGACCACGTAGTTAGGTGACAGCCCAGGCACTCAAGATGAGTTGACTAATGACTAATGATAACTAATCAGCAGGTGGCATTTGACACCACAGCTATAGCACGACCTCACATGTCACACTATCCAAGCAGTGCTGTGTAGAAGTTAATCTGTGAGGTAGTAGAGCACAAAGACTGTGGAGAAGAGGTTGAGTTTCTGACATGCAGTCAGCCGAGTTAGTGACATGCACTAACAGGACATGAGAGAGAGAGAGAGAGAGAGAGAGAGAGAGAGAGAGAGAGACAGAGAGAGACAGAGAGAGAGAGAGAGAGAGAAAGGGGACAGGGATTGGAGTGTGTGTTTTAGTGTAGTTAGGTGACAGCCCAGGCACTCAAGATGAGTTGACTAATGACTAATGATAACTAAATCAGCAGGTGGCATTTGACACCACAGCTATAGCATGACATCACATGTCACACTATCCAAGCAGTGCTGTGGTAGAAGTTAACCTGTGAGTATTAGAGCACAAAGAATGTGGAGATGAGGTTGAGTTTCTGACATGCAGTCAGATGAGTTAGTGACATGCACTAACAGGACACGAGAGAGAGAGAGAGAGAGAGAGAGAAGAGAGAGGAGAAAGGGACAGGGATTGGTGTGTGTTTTGGTGTGTCTGATCTGAAAAAAATCACACACACACACATACACACGTATATGTGAAGCCATTTTTATGCTAATTAATGACCATGTACTCAAGATGAGTTGACTATAACTAAAGATAACAAAATCAGCTGGAGGCATTTGACAGCTGACAATGACACTACTGAAAGTACTAAAATTAAAGAAGAATTTTAGAAAAAGTTTACAGTGGAGTTACATTTTAGGAAATTGATTAATTTGAGATATTCAAATATACACAACAAAGTTATAAACATTTATGATCAAGGCTTAATATGAATTGGCTGTGGAACATGTGTATTGAGATATTGCTTTGTCAATAATGGAACTGTATTTTCCCTAATAATGTTGATTTCATAAGGAAAATAACAAAGCATTAAGGCATTGCAACACTGTATTTTCCATAAATAGTGACTAAATGATGTTTTACATGTAGAGTTTTGTGATAAAATACTTTTAAGATGAACACACGTGTTGTGTGCTCTTGGTGATTGATTCCTGTTTACACAAAGACAGTATGATCTGCAGCACAGATGTAGCTACAGATTTGATTCCAATTTGTTAATGAGGCAAAAAAGTTACACCAGAGAATGTTGTATTTACAAATTTTTTACTATCAGGCATTTATTTAGGAAAATTAGGAATGACACACACACACAGAGACACACACACACACACACACACACACACACAATCACACTTCAGCTTTTGTTATGCTAATTAAGGACTGCATGTGGCTGCAGGCAGACAGCAGAATGGGCTGAAAATCTCACAAACTAGTCCTTTTAGATGCCAAACCATGAGTCACATTTTCAATGTGAAAGTATCACCAGATAGATAATTTGTTCTGAACGCAGTGATATCAAGTTTGTATGTTTATGGAATAAAAAAATGTGCCTTAGTCACAAGTTTAGGATGTGTTGTCATCATCTTTTCTTACAGAGATCATCATGAAGAGTTGTGCTCTGCACCTGCAAACGCTTGGGAGATCCAAACCGTTCAAGTTAGGACAAAATCCTTCTCAAGTAATGTTCACCAGGGGTAGATCTGTAATTTGTGAAAGTTGAAGCAGTTTCTGATAAACGGTGTAGGAGCAAAAAATCTTTGAGCGGCAGAATTTGTCAAAAACGCCATCTTACATTCAAACAACAACAGTGCGCTTCCTGTTGGAGTTAGGTCAGGGTTGCAGTGCGACATTTGTAGGTCTTTATGAGACGAACGCGACAGTTTTGGTTTGGTCTTTCTAAGTGGTTCCTACCCGTCGCACCGGGCATTTTTGTGTGCCTAGGTGGCACAACAAGTCGTCAGGAGGTAAAGGGAGCACATCACACAAAAGAGGCCAGTAAATCCAAACCCTTCAAATGAATTATAATTGACGCAGAATAATTGACAAGGACCAATTGATCGATAATGTGTGCGAATTTGAGGCCGATACGATAAACGGTTTAGGAGTAGTTCGATTTAAGGAATTTCTTGTTTTGAGGAAAATTTTACTTTGAAAGGGAAATACCTCACTTCCTGTTGGATTTAGGTCATTGGTGCGAGCACGTGATTTGTAGGTCTTGATGAAACGAACACGGCTGTTTTGGTTTGGTCTTCCTACGACATTCCTACTGGCAGCAGCGGCCATTTTAGTGATTTGTCATTCTAGGTGGCGCTACAGAGCCATTTTTGCACTTTTTGAATTAATTTCTTCATTAGATAAAATTTTTCACCAGTCCTGACATACATGCCAATTTTGGTGAGTTTTGAAGCATGTTTAAAGGGTCAAAATCCACTTTAAGTCGCGGCGGAAGAAAGAAGAATAATAATAAAATAATTAAAGCTGCGAGCAGCGTTGAACGGGGCCTCGACCCACGCCATTTCGGGGTCCGGCGTACGTCGAAAGCGAGCGTCGTGTCTGTCATGTCAATAGAACGCAAGGTCATTTTTTACAATGAACCCATGACATGGGAGTAGAACTTTGATGGCTTCTGAAACCAAACTACTGATGAGGACATCAATCAGTCAGTCAGTCAGTCAATCAATCAAGCAATCAATATCACAAATCACAATTTGCCTCACAGGGCTTTACAGTATACAACATCCCTCTGTCCTTCAGACCCAATGAAACAGACGGGGAGACAGAGAGAGATGTAGGACAGATGGTCATGACAGTAGCTTACAACAACATTCATAGAAGTAATAATATTAATAATTTCAATTCTGGTTATTGTGGTACAATTTGTTGAAAGTATATATTAATATCTAATGGTTTACATATGTGACAATAATCAAATGTGTATAATGAGAGTATAAGTATGACACACACACACACACACACACACACACACACACACAGACACACATACACAGACAGACAATCAACACACACACAAACACACTCACATGTATCTGTCAGAGTGGAGCTATTGTTATGCTAATTAAGAACCATGTAGTTGGGTGACAGCCCAGGCACTCAAGATGAGTTGACTAATGACTAATGATAACTAAATCAGCAGGTGGCATTTGACACCACAGCTATAGCACGACATCACATGTCACACTATCCAAGCAGTGCTGTGGTAGAAGTTAACCTGTGAGGTATTAGAGCACAAAGACTGTGGAGAAGAGGTTGAGTTTCTCACATGCAGTCAGCGAAGTTTAGTGACATGCACTAACAGGACACGAGAGAGAGAGAGAGAGAGAGAGAGAGAGAGAGAGAGAAAGGGGACAGGGATTGGAGTGTGTGTTTTGGTGTGTCTGTATCTGAAAATTAGAAATCACACACACACACACACACGTATCTGTGAAGCCATTTTTATGCTAATTAATGACCATGTACTCAAGATGAGTTGACTAATGACTAATGATAACAAAATCAGCTGGAGGCATTTGACAGCTTACAATGACACTACTGAAAGTACTAAAATTAAAGAAGAATTTTAGAAAAAGTTTACAGTGGAGTTACATTTTAGGAAATTGATTAATTTTGAGATATTCAAGTAGACACAACAATGTTATAAACATTTATGATCAAGGCTTAATATGAATTGGCTGTGGAACATGTGTATTGAGATATAGCATTGTCAATAATGGAACTGTATTTTTCCCTAATAATGTTGATTTCAAAAGGAAACATATCAAAGTTTCATAGCATATAGGCATTGCAACACTGTATTTTCCATAAATAGTGAGTAAATGATGTTTTACATGTAGAGTTTTGTGATAAAATATACCTTTAAGATGAACACACGTGTTGTGTGCTCTTGGTGATTGATTCCTGTTTACACAAAGACAGTATGATCTGCAGCACAGATGTAGCTACAGATTTGATTCCAATTGTTAATGAGGCAAAAAAAAGTTACACCAGGGAATGTTGTAGTTACAAATTTTTGCTATCAGGCATTTATTTAAGAAAATTAGGAATGACACACACACAGACACACACACACACACACACACACACACACACACACTCACACTTCAGCTTTTGTTATGCTAATGAAGGACTGCATGTGGCTGCAGGCAGACAGCAGAATGGGCTGAAAATCTCACAAATAGTCCTTTTAGATGCCAAACTGTGAGTCACATTTTCAATCTGAAAGCATCACCAGATAGATAATTTTGTCCTGAACGCAGTGATATCAAGCTTGTATGTTTATGGAATTAAAAAATGTGCCTTAGTCACAAGTTTAGGATGTGTTGTCACTCATTTTTCTCTCAAGATCATCATGAGGAGTTGTGCTCTGCACCTGCAAACGCTTGGGAGATCCAAACCGTTCAAGTTAGGACAAAATCCTTCGCAAGTAATGTCACCAGGGGTAGATCTGTAATTTGTGAAAGTTTGAAGCAGTTTGATAAACAGTGTAGGAGCAAAAAATCTTTGAGCGACAGAATTTGTCAAAAACGCCATCTTACATTCAAACAACAACAGTGCGCTTCTGTTGGAGTTAGGTCAGGGGTTGCAGCGCGACATTTGTAGGTCTTTATGAGACAACGCGACAGTTTTGGTTTGGTCTTTCTAAGTGGTTCCTACCTGTCGCACCGGGCATTTTTGTGTGCCTAGGTGGCACAACAAGTCGTCAGGAGGTAAAGGGAGCACATCACACGGAAGAGGCCAGTAAATCCAAACCCTTCAAATGAATTATAATTGACGCAGAATAATTGACAAGGACAATTGATCGATAATGTGTGCGAATTTGAGGCCGATACGATAAACGGTTTAGGAGTAGTTCGATTTTTAAGGAATTTCTTGTTTTTGAGGAAAATTTTACTTTGAAAGGGAAATACCTCACTTCCTGTTGGATTTAGGTCATTGGTGCGAGCACGTGATTTGTAGGTCTTGATGAAACGAACACGGCTGTTTTGGTTTGGTCTTCCTACGACATTCCTACTGGCAGCAGCGGCCATTTTAGTGATTTGTCATTCTAGGTGGCGCTACAGAGCCATTTTTGCACTTTTTGAATTAATTTCTTCATTAGATAAAATTTTTCACCAGTCCTGACATACATGCCAATTTTGGTGAGTTTTGAAGCATGTTTAAAGGGTCAAAATCCACTTTAAAGTCGCGGCGGAAGAAAGAAAGAATAATAATAATAATAATTAAAGCTGCGAGCAGCGTTGAACGGGACCTCGACCCACGCTATTTCGGGGTCCGGCGTACGTCGAAAGCGAGCGTCGCGTTCTGTTATGTCAATAGAACGCAAGGTCATTTTTTTTACAATGAACCCATGACATGGGAGTAGAACTTCGATGGCTTCTGAAACCAAACTACTGATGAGGACATCAATCAGTCAGTCAGTCAATCAATCAAGCAATCAATATCACAAATCACAATTTGCCTCACAGGCTTTACAGCATACAACATCCCTCTGTTCTTCAGACCCAATGAAACAGAAGGGGAGACAGAGAGAGATGTAGGACAGATGGTCATGACAGTAGCTTACAACAACATTCATAAAAGTAATAGTATTATAATTTCAATTCTGCTTATTGTGGTACAATTTGTTGAAAGTGTATATTAATATCTAATGGTTTACACATGTGACAATAATCAAATGTGTATAATGACAGTATAAGTATGACACACACACACACACACACACACATACACAGACAGACAAAACACACACACATACACACTCACATGTATCTGTCAGAGTGGAGCTATTGTTATGCTAATTAAAGACCACGTAGTTAGGTGACAGCCCAGGCACTCAAGATGAGTTGACTAATGACTAATGATAACTAAATCAGCAGGTGGCATTTGACACCACAGCTATAGCACGACCTCACATGTCACACTATCCAAGCAGTGCTGTGGTAGAAGTTAATCTGTGAGGTAGTAGAGCACAAAGACTGTGGAGAAGAGGTTGAGTTCTGACATGCAGTCAGCCGAGTTAGTGACATGCACTAACAGGACATGAGAGAGAGAGAGAGAGAGAGAGAGAGAGAGAGAGAGAGAGAGACAGAGAGAGAGAGAGAGAGAAAGGGGACAGGGATTGGAGTGTGTGTTTTAGTGTAGTTAGGTGACAGCCCAGGCACTCAAGATGAGTTGACTAATGACTAATGATAACTAAATCAGCAGGTGGCATTTGACACCACAGCTATAGCATGACATCACATGTCACACTATCCAAGCAGTGCTGTGGTAGAAGTTAACCTGTGAGGTATTAGAGCACAAAGAATGTGGAGATGAGGTTGAGTTTCTGACATGCAGTCAGATGAGTTAGTGACATGCACTAACAGGACACGAGAGAGAGAGAGAGAGAGACAGAGAGAGAGAGAGAGAGAGAAAGGGGACAGGGATTGGAGTGTGCGTTTTGGTGTGTCTGTATCTGAAATTAGAAATCACACACACACACACATACACACGTATATGTGAAGCCATTTTTATGCTAATTAATGACCATGTACTCAAGATGAGTTGACTATAACTAAAGATAACAAAATCAGCTGGAGGCATTTGACAGCTGACAATGACACTACTGAAAGTACTAAAATTAAAGAAGAATTTTAGAAAAAGTTTACAGTGGAGTTACATTTGAGGAAATTGATTAATTTTGAGATATTCAAATATACACAACAAAGTTATAAACATTTATGATCAAGGCTTAATATGAATTGGCTGTGGAACATGTGTATTGAGATATAGCTTTGTCAATAATGGAACTGTATTTTCCCTAATAATGTTGATTTCATAAGGAAACATAACAAAGTTTCATAGCATATAGGCATTGCAACACTGTATTTTCCATAAATAGTGACTAAATGATGTTTTACATGTAGAGTTTTGTGATAAAATATACTTTTAAGATGAACACACGTGTTGTGTGCTCTTGGTGATTGATTCCTGTTTACACAAAGACAGTATGATCTGCAGCACAGATGTAGCTACAGATTTGATTCCAATTGTTAATGAGGCAAAAAAGTTACACCAGAGAATGTTGTATTTACAAATTTTTTACTATCAGGCATTTATTTAGGAAAATTAGGAATGACACACACACACAGAGACACACACACACACACACACACACAATCACACTTCAGCTTTTGTTATGCTAATGAAGGACTGCATGTGGCTGCAGGCAGACAGCAGAATGGGCTGAAAATCTCACAAACTAGTCCTTTTAGATGCCAAACCATGAGTCACATTTTCAATGTGAAAGTATCACCAATAGATAATTTTGTTCTGAACGCAGTGATATCAAGTTTGTATGTTTATGGAATAAAAAAATGTGCCTTAGTCACAAGTTTAGGATGTGTTGTCACTCATCTTTTCTTACAGAGATCATCATGAAGAGTTGTGCTCTGCACCTGCAAAGCTTGGGAGATCCAAACCGTTCAAGCTAGGACAAAATCCTTCTCAAGTAATGTTCACCAGGGTAGATCTGTAATTTGTGAACGTTTGAAGCAGTTCTAATAAACGGTGTAGGAGCAAAAAATCTTTGAGCGACAGAATTTGTCAAAAACGCCATCTTACATTCAAACAACAACAGTGCGCTTCCTGTTGGAGTTAGGTCAGGGGTTGCAGCGCGAGATTTGTAGGTCTTTATGAGACGAACGCGACAGTTTTGGTTTGGTCTTTCTAAGTGGTTCCTACCCGTCGCACCGGCATTTTTGTGTGCCTAGGTAGCACAACAAGTCGTCAGGAGGTAAAGGGAGCACATCACACGGAAGAGGCCAGTAAATCCAAACCCTTCAAATGGCCGATAATTCACGCACAATAATTGACAAGGACCAATTGATCGATAATGTGTGCAAATTTGAGGCCGATACGATGAACGGTTTAGGAGAAGATGATTTTAAAGGAATTTCTTGTTTTTGAGGAAAATTTTACTTTGAAAGGGAAATACCTCACTTCCTGTTGGATTTAGGTCATTGGTGCGAGCACGTGATTTGTAGGTCTTGAAGAAACGAACACACCTGTTTTGGTTTGGTCTTCCTACGACATTCCTACTGGCAGCAGCGGCCATTTTAGTGATTCAGTCATTCTAGGTGGCGCTACAGAGCCATTTTTGCACTTTTTAATTTTATTTCTTCATTAGATAAAATTTTTCACCAGTCCTGACATACGTACCAATTTTGGTGAGTTTTGAAGCATGTTTAGGGGGTCAAAATCCAGTTTAAAGTCGCGGCGGAAGAAAGAAAAAATAATAATAATAATAATAAACGCTACAGGAACAAGAGGGTCCTCTGTCGAGGTCCCTAATAATAATAACGCTACAAGAACAATAGGGACCTCGTCCTTCGTTCGAGGCCCCTAATTAAAGCTGCGAGCAGCGTTGAACGGGGCCTCGACCCACGCCATTTCGGGGTCCGGCGTACGTCGAAGCGAGCGTCGCGTTCCGTTATGTCAATAGAACGCAAGGTCATTTTTTTTTTACAATGAACCCATGACATGGGAGTAGAACTTTGATGGCTTCTGAAACCAAACTACTGATGAGGACATCAATCAGTCAGTCAGTCAATCAATCAATCAAGCAATCAATATCACAAAGCACAATTTGCCTCACAGGGCTTTACAGTAACAACATCCCTCTGTCCTTCAGACCCAATGAAACAGAAGGGGAGACAGAGAGAGATGTAGGACAGATGGTCATGACAGTAGCTTACAACAACATTCATAAAAGTAATAATATTATAATTTCAATTCTGGTTATTGTGGTACAATTTGTTGAAAGTTATATTAATATCTAATGGTTTACATACGTGACAATATCAAATGTGTATAATGAGAGATAAGTATGACACACTCAGACACACACATACACAGACAGACAAACACACACAACATACACACTCACATGTATCTGTCAGAGTGGAGCTATTGTTATGCTAATTAAGAATCACGTAGTTAGGTGACAGCCCAGGCACTCAAGATGAGTTGACTAATGACTAATGATAACTAAATCAGCAGGTGGCATTTGACACCACAGCTATAGCACGACCTCACATGTCACACTATCCAAGCAGTGCTGTGGTAGAAGTTAACCTGTGAGGTAGTAGAGCACAAAGACTGTGGAGAAGAGGTTGAGTTTCTGACATGCAGTCAGCCGAGTTAGTGACATGCACTAACAGGACACGAGAGAGAGAGAGAGAGAGAGAGAGAGAGAGAGAGAGAGAAAGGGGACAGTGATTGGAGTGTGTGTTTTGGTGTGTCTGTATCTAAAAATTAGAAATCACACACACACACGTATCTGTGAAGCCATTTTTATGCTAATTAATGACCATGTACTCAAGATGAGTTGACTATAACTAAATGATAACAACATCAGCAGGAAGCATTTGACAGCTTACAATGACACTACTGAAAGTATTAATATTATAGAAGAATTTTAGAAAAAGTTTACAGTGGAGTTACATTTTAGGAAATTGATTTAATTTTGAGATATTCAAGTATACCACAACAATGTTATAAACATTTATGATCAAGGCTTAATATGAATTGGCTGTGGAACATGTGTATTGAGATATAGCATTGTCAATAATGGACTGTATTTCTCCTAATAATGTTGATTTCAAAGGAAACATACAAAGTTTCATAGCATATAGGCATTGCAACACTGTATTTTCCATAAATAGTGAGTAAATGATGTTTTACATGTAGAGTTTTTGTGATAAAATATACCTTTAAGATGAACACACGTGTTGTGTGCTCTTGGTGATTGATTCCTGTTTACACAAAGACAGTATGATCTGCAGCACAGATGTAGCTACAGATTTGATTCCAATTGTTAATGAGGCAAAAAATTTACACCAGGGAATGTTGTATTTACAAATTTTTTACTATCAGGCATTTATTTAGGAAAATTAGGAATGACACACGCACACACACACACACACACACCACACACACACACACTCACACTTCAGCTTTTGTTATGCTAATGAAGGACTGCATGTGGCTGCAGGCAGACAGCAGAATGGGCTGAAAATCTCACAAAACTAGTCCTTTTAGATGCCAAACTGTGAGTCACATTTTCAATCTGAAAGCATCACCAGATAGATAATTTTGTTCTGAACGCAGTGATATCAAGCTTGTATGTTTATGGAATAAAAAAATGTGCCTTAGTCACAAGTTTAGGATGTGTTGTCACCCATCTTTTCTTACAGAGATCATCATGAGGAGTTGTGCTCTGCACCTGCAAACGCTTGTACGATCCAAACCGTTCAAGTCAGGACAAAATCCTTCGCAAGTAATGTTCACCAGGGGTAGATCTGTAATTTGTGAAACTTTGAAGGAGATCTGATAAACGGTGTAGGAGCAAAAAATCTTTGAACGACAGAATTTGTCAAAACGCCATCTTACATTCAAACAACAACAGTGCGCTTCCTGTTGAGTTAGGTCAGGGGTTGCAGTGCGACATTTGTAGGTCTTATGAGACGAACACGACAGTTTTGGTTTGGTCTTTCTAAGTGGTTCCTACCCGTCGCACCGGGCATTTTTGTGTGCCTAGGTGGCACAACAAGTCGTCAGGAGGTAAAGGGAGCACATCACACAAAAGAGGCCAGTAAATCCAAACGCTTCAAATGGTTAATAATTCACGCAGAATAATTGACAAGGACCAATAGATCGATAATGTGTGCGAATTTGAGGCCGATACGATAAACGGTTTAGGAGTAGTTCGATTTTTAAGGAATTTCTTGTTTTTGAGGAAAATTTTACTTTGAAAGGGAAATACCTCACTTCCTGTTGATTTAGGTCATTGGTGCGAGCACGTGATTTGTAGGTCTTGATGAAACGAACACACCTGTTTTGGTTTGGTCTTCCTACGACATTCCTACTGGCAGCAGCGGCCATTTTAGTGATTCAGTCATTCTAGTGGCGCTACAGAGCCATTTTTGCACTTTTTGAATTAATTTCTTCATTAGATAAAATTTTTTCACCAGTCCTGACATACGTGCCAATTTTGGTGAGTTTTGAAGCATGTTTAGGGGGTCAAAATCCACTTTAAAGTCGCGGCGGAAGAAAGAAATAATAATAATTAAAGCTGCGAGCAGCGTTGAACGGGCCTCGACCCACGCCATTTCGGGGTCCGGCGTACGTCGAAAGCGAGCGTCGCGTTCTGTTATGTCAATAGAACGCAGGTCATTTTTTTTTTACAATGAACCCATGACATGGGAATAGAACTTTGATGGCTTCTGAAAACCAAACTACTGATGAGGACATCAATCAGTCAGTCAGTCAATCAATCAATCAAGCAATCATATCACAAAGCACAATTTGCCTCACAGGGCTTTACAGCATACAACATCCCTCTGTCCTTCAGACCCAATGAAACAGAAGGGAGACAGAGAGAGATGTAGGACAGATGGTCATGACAGTAGCTTACAACAACATTCATAGAAGTAATAATATTATAATTTCAATTCTGGTTATTGTGGTACAATTTGTTGAAAGTATATATTAATATCTAATGGTTTACACACGTGACAATAATCAAATGTGTATAATGAGAGTATAAGTATGACACACTCAGACACACACATACACAGACAGACAAACACACACACACATACACACTCACATGTATCTGTCAGAGTGGAGCTATTGTTATGCTAATTAAGAATCACGTAGTTAGGTGACAGCCCAGGCACTCAAGATGAGTTGACTAATGACTAATGATAACTAAATCAGCGGGTGGCATTTCACACCACAGCTATAGCACGACCTCACATGTCACACTATCCAAGCAGTGCTGTGGTAGAAGTTAACCTGTGAGGTAGTAGAGCACAAAGACTGTGGAGAAGAGGTTGAGTTTCTGACATGCAGTCAGCCGAGTTAGTGACATGCACTAACAGGACACGAGAGAGAGAGAGAGAGAGAGAGAGAGAGAGAGAGAGAGAGAGAGAGAGAGAGAAAGGGGACAGGGACTGGAGTGTGTGTTTTAGTGTGTCTGTATCTGAAAATTAGAAATCACACACACACACACACACACACACACACACACACACACGTATCTGTGAAGCCATTTTATGCTAATTAATGACCATGTACTCAAGATGAGTTGACTATAACTAATGATAACAAAATCAGCTGGAGGCATTTGACAGCTTACAATGACACTACTGAAAGTACTAAAATTAAAGAAGAATTTAGAAAAAGTTTACAGTGGAGGTACATTTTAGGAAATTGATTATTTTTGAGATATTCAAGTATACACAACAAAGTTATAAACATTTATGATCAAGGCTTAATATGAATTGGCTGTGGAACATGTGTATTGAGATATAGCATTGTCAATAATGGAACTGTATTTCTCCTAATAATGTTGATTTCAAAAGGAAACATAACAAAGTTTCATAGCATATAAGCATTGCAACACTGTATTTTTCATAAATAGTGAGTAAATGATGTTTTACATGTAGAGTTTTGTGATAAAATATACTTTAAGATGAACACACGTGTTGTGTGCTCTTGGTGATTGATTCCTGTTTACACAAAGACAGTATGATCTGCAGCACAGATGTAGCTACAGATTTGATTCCAATTGTTAATGAGGCAAAAAAAAGTTACACCAGGGAATGTTGTAGTTACAAATTTTTTCTATCAGGCATTTATTTAGGAAAATTAGGAATGGACACACACACACACACACACAGACACACACACACACACTCACACTTCAGCTTTTGTTATGCTAATGAAGGACTGCATGTGGCTGCAGCAGACAGCAGAATGGGCTGAAAATCTCACAAACTAGTCCTTTTAGATGCCAAACCGTGAGTCATTTTCAATCTGAAAGCATCACCAGATAGATAATTTTGTTCTGAACGCAGTGATATCAAGCTTGTATGTTTATGGAATAAAATAATGTGCCTCAGTCACAAGTTTAGGATGTGTTGTCACTCATCTTTTCTTACAGAGATCATCATGAGGAGTTGTGCTCTGCACCTGCAAACGCTTGGGAGATCCAAACCGTTCAAGTTAGGACAAAATCCTTCTCAAGTAATGTTCACCAGGGGTAGATCTGTAATTTGTGAAAGTTTGAAGCAGTTCTGATAAACGGTGTAGGAGCAAAAAATCTTTGAGCGGCAGAATTTGTCAAAAACGCCATCTTACATTCAAACAACAACAGTGCGCTTCCTGTTGGGTTAGGTCAGGGGTTGCAGCGCGACATTTGTAGGTCTTTATGAGACGAACGCGACAGTTTTGGTTTGGTCTTTCTAAGTGGTTCCTACCCTTCGCACCGGGCATTTTTGTGTGCCTAGGTGGCACAACAAGTCGTCAGGAGGTAAATGGAGCACATCACACAAAACAGGCCAGTAAATCCAAACCCTTCAAATGGCTGATAATTCACGCAGAATAATTGACAAGGACCAATTGATCGATAATGTGTGCGAATTTGAGGCCGATACGATGAACGGTTTAGGAGAAGATGATTTTTAAAGGAATTTCTTGTTTTTGAGGAAAATTTTACTTTGAAAGGAAATACCTCACTTCCTGTTGGATTTAGGTCATTGGTGCGAGCACGTGATTTGTAGGTCTTGATGAAACGAACACGGCTGTTTTGGTTTGGTCTTCCTACGACATTCCTACTGGCAGCAGCGGCCATTTTAGTGATTCAGTCATTCTAGGTGGCGCTACAGAGCCATTTGCACTTTTTGAATTTATTTCTTCATTAGATAAAATTTTTCACCAGTCCTGACAAACGTGCCAATTTTGGTGAGTTTTGAAGCATGTTTAAAGGGTCAAAATCCAGTTTAAAAGTCGCGGCGGAAGAAAGAAGAAATAATAATAATAATAAACGCTACAAGAACAATAGGGTCCTCGTCCTTCGTTCGAGGCCCCTAATTAAAGCTGCGAGCAGCGTTGAACGGGGCCTCGACCCACGCCATTTCGGGGTCCGGCGTACGTCGAAAGCGAGCGTCGCGTTCCGTTATGTCAATAGAACGCAAGGTCATTTTTTTTTACAATGAACCCATGACATGGGAATAGAACTTTGATGGCTTCTGAAAACCAAACTACTGATGAGGACATCAATCAGTCAGTCAGTCAATCAATCAATCAAGCAATCAATATCACAAATCACAATTTGCCTCACAGGGCTTTACAGTAACAACATCCCTCTGTCCTTCAGACCCAATGAAACAGAAGGGGAGACAGAGACAGATGTAGGACAGATGGTCATGACAGTAGCTTACAACAACATTCATAAAAGTAATAATATTATAATTTCAATTCTGGTTATTGTGGTACAATTGTTGAAAGTATATATTAATATCTAATGGTTTACATACGTGACAATAATCAAATGTGTTAATGAGAGTATAAGTATGACACACTCAGACACACACATACACAGACAGACAAACACACACACACATACACACTCATGTATCTGTCAGAGTGGAGCTATTGTTATGCTAATTAAGAATCACGTAGTTAGGTGACAGCCCAGGCACTCAAGATGAGTTGACTAATGACTAATGATAACTAAATCAGCAGGTGGCATTTCACACCACAGCTATAGCACGACCTCACATGTCACACTATCCAAGCAGTGCTGTGGTAGAAGTTAACCTGTGAGGTAGTAGAGCACAAAGACTGTGGAGAAGAGGTTGAGTTTCTGACATGCAGTCAGCCGAGTTAGTGACATGCACTAACAGGACACGAGAGAGAGAGAGAGAGAGAGAGAGAGAGAGAGAGAGAAAGGGGACAGGGATTGGAGTGTGTGTTTTGGTGTGTCTGTATCTGAAAATTAGGAATCTCACACACACACACACACACACACACACACACACACACACACACACGTATCTGTGAAGCCATTTTTATGCTAATTAATGACCATGTACTCAAGTGAGTTGACTATAACTAATGAAACAACATCAGCAGGAAGCATTTGACAGCTTACAATGACACTACTGAAAGTATTAATATTATAGAAGAATTTTAGAAAAAGTTTACAGTGGAGTTACATTTTAGGAAATTGATTAATTTTGAGATATCAAGTATACACAACAATGTTATAAACATTTATGATCAAGGCTTAATATGAATTGGCTGTGGAACATGTGTATTGAGATATAGCATTGTCAATAATGGAACTGTATTTCTCCTAATAATGTTGATTTCAAAAGGAAACATACAAAGTTTCATAGCATATAGGCATTGCAACACTGTATTTTCCATAAATAGTGAGTAAATGATGTTTTACATGTAGAGTTTTGTGATAAAAATACCTTTAAGATGAACACACGTGTTGTGTGCTCTTGGTGATTGATTCCTGTTTACACAAAGACAGTATGATCTGCAGCACAGATGCAGCTACAGATTTGATTCCAATTGTTAATGAGGCAAAAAAAAAGTTACACCAGGGAATGTTGTAGTTACAAATTTTTGCTATCAGGCATTTATTTAGGAAAATTAGGAATGAAACACACACACACACACAGAGACACACACACACACACTCACACTTCAGCTTTTGTTATGCTAATTAAGGACTGCATGTGGCTGCAGGCAGACAGCTGAATGGGCTGAAAATCTCACAAACTAGTCCTTTTAGATACCAAACCGTGAGTCACATTTTCAATCTGAAAGCATCACCAGATAGATAATTTTGTTCTGAACGCTCAGTGATATCAAGCTTGTATGTTTATGGAATAAAATAATGTGCCTCAGTCACAAGTTTAGGATGTGTTGTCACCCATCTTTTCTTACAGAGATCATCATGGAGGAGTTGTGCTCTGCACCTGCAAACGCTTGGAGATCCAAACCGTTCAAGTTAGGACAAAATCCTTCTCAAGTAATGTTCACCAGGGGTAGATCTGTAATTTGTGAAAGTTTGAAGCAGTTCTGATAAACGGTGTAGGAGCAAAAAATCTTTGAGCGACAGAATTTGTCAAAAACGCCATCTTACATTCAAACAACAACAGTGCCCTTCCTGTTGGAGTTAGGTCAGGGGTTGCAGTGCGACATTTGTAGGTCTTTATGAGACGAACGCGACAGTTTTGGTTTGGTCTTTCTAAGTGGTTCCTACCCGTCGCACCAGGCATTTTGTGTGCCTAGGTGGCACAACAAGTCGTCAGGAGGTAAAGGGAGCACATCACACAAAAGAGGCCAGTAAATCCAAACCCTTCAAATGAATTATAATTGACGCAGAATAATTGACAAGGACCAATTGATCGATAATGTGTGCGAATTTGAGGCCGATACGATAAACGGTTTAGGAGTAGTTCGATTTTTAAGGAATTTCTTGTTTTTGAGGAAAATTTTTACTTTGAAAGGGAAATACCTCACTTCCTGTTGGATTTAGGTCATTGGTGCGAGCACGTGATTTGTAGGTCTTGATGAAACGAACACGGCTGTTTTGGTTTGGTCTTCCTACGACATTCCTACTGGCAGCAGCGGCCATTTTAGTGATTCAGTCTGATTCATTCATTCTAGGTGGCGCTACAGAGCCATTTTTGCACTTTTTGAATTTATTTCTTCATTAGATAAAATTTTTCACCAGTCCTGACATACGTACCAATTTTGGTGAGTTTTGAAGCATGTTTAGGGGGTCAAAATCCAGTTTAAAGTCGCGGCGGAAGAAAGAAATAATAATAATAATAATAATAATAATAATAATAATAATTAAAGCTGCGAGCAGCGTTGAACGGGACCTCGACCCACGCTATTTCGGGGTCCGGCGTACGTCGAAAGCGAGCGTCGCGTTCTGTTATGTCAATAGAACGCAAGGTCATTTTTTTTACAATGAAATCATGACATGGGAGTAGAACTTTGATGGCTTCTGAAAACCAAACTACTGATGAGGACATCAATCAGTCAGTCAGTCAATCAATCAAGCAATCAATATCACAAATCACAATTTGCCTCACAGGGCTTGACAGCATACAACATCCCTCTGTTCTTCAGACCCAATGACACAGAAGGGGAGACAGAGAGAGATGTAGGACAGATGGTAATGACAGTAGCTTACAGCAACATTAATAAAAGTAATAGTATTATAATTTCAATTCTGCTTATTGTGGTACAATTTGTTGAAAGTGTATATTAATATCTAATGGTTTACACATGTGACAATAATCAAATGTGTATAATGACAGTATAAGTATGACACACACACACACACACACATACACAGACAGACAAACACACACACACATACACACTCACATGTATCTGTCAGAGTGGAGCTATTGTTATGCTAATTAAAGACCACGTAGTTAGGTGACAGCCCAGGCACTCAAGATGAGTTGACTAATGACTAATGATAACTAAATCAGCAGGTGGCATTTGACACCACAGCTATAGCACGACCTCACATGTCACACTATCCAAGCAGTGCTGTGGTAGAAGTTAATCTGTGAGGTAGTAGAGCACAAAGACTGTGGAGAAGAGGTTGAGTTTCTGACATGCAGTCAGCGAGTTAGTGACATGCACTAACAGGAATGAGAGAGAGAGAGAGAGAGGAGAGAGAGAGAGAGAGAGAGAGAGAGAGACAGAGAGAGAGAGAGAGAGAAAGGGGACAGGGATTGGAGTGTGTGTTTGGTGTAGTTAGGTGACAGCCCAGGCACTCAAGATGAGTTGACTAATGACTAATGATAACTAAATCAGCAGGTGGCATTTGACACCACAGCTATAGCACGACATCACATGTCACACTATCCAAGCAGTGCTGTGGTAGAAGTTAACCTGTGAGGTATTAGAGCACAAAGAATGTGGAGATGAGGTTGAGTTTTGACATGCAGTCAGATGAGTTAGTGACATGCACTAACAGGACATGAGAGAGAGGGAGAGAGAGAGAGAGAGACAGAGAGAGAGAGAGAGAGAAAGGGGACAGGGATTGGAGTGTGCGTTTTGGTGTGTCTGTATCTGAAAATTAGAAATCACACACACACACACACACACATACACACGTATCTGTGAAGCCATTTTTATGCTAATTATGACCATGTACTCAAGATGAGTTGACTATAAACTAAAGATAACAAAATCAGCTGGAGGCATTTGACAGCTGACAATGACACTACTGAAAGTACTAAAATTAAAGAAGAATTTTAGAAAAAGTTTACAGTGGAGTTACATTTTAGGAAATTGATTAATTTGAGATATTCAAATATACACAACAAAGTTATAAACATTTATGATCAAGGCTTAATATGAATTGGCTGTGGAACATGTGTATTGAGATATAGCTTTGTCAATAATGGAACTGTATTTTCCCTAATAATGTTTGATTTCATAAGGAAACATAACAAAGTTTCATAGCATATAGGCATGTAACACTGTATTTTCCATAAATAGTGAGTAAATGATGTTTTACATGTAGAGTTTTGTGATAAAATATACTTTTAAGATGAACACACGTGTTGTGTGCTCTTGGTGATTGATTCTGTTTACACAAAGACAGTATGATCTGCAGCACAGATGTAGCTACAGATTTGATTCCAATTGTTAATGAGGCAAAAAAAAGTTACACCAGAGAATGTTGTATTTACAAATTTTTTTACTATCAGGCATTTATTTAGGAAATTAGGAATGACACACACACACAGAGACACACACCACACACACACACACACACACACACACACAATCACACTTCAGCTTTTGTTATGCTAATGAAGGACTGCATGTGGCTGCAGGCAGACAGCAGAATGGGCTGAAAATCTCACAAACTAGTCCTTTTAGATGCCAAACCATGAGTCACATTTTCAATGTGAAAGTATCACCAGACAGATAATTTTGTTCTGACGCAGTGATATCAAGTTTGTATGTTTATGGAATAAAAAAATGTGCCTTAGTCACAAGTTTAGGATGTGTTGTCATTCATCTTTTCTTACAGAGATCATATGAGGAGTTGTGCTCTGCACCTGCAAACGCTTGGGAGATCCAAACCGTTCAAGCTAGGACAAAATCCTTCACAAGTAATGTTCACCAGGGGTAGATCTGTAATTTGTGAAGTTTGAAGCAGTTCTAATAAACGGTGTAGGAGCAAAAATCTTGAGCGACAGAATTTGTTAAAAACGCCATCTTACATTCAAACAACAACAGTGCGCTTCCTGTTGGAGTTAGGTCAGGGGTTGCAGCGCGACATTTGTAGGTCTTTATGAGACGAACGCGACAGTTTTGGTTTGGTCTTTCTAAGTGGTTCCTACCCGTCGCACCGGGCATTTTTGTGTGCCTAGGTGCACAACAAGTCGTCAGGAGGTAAAGGGAGCACATCACACGGAAGAGGCCAGTAAATCCAAACCCTTCAAATGGCTGATAATTCACGCACAATAATTGACAAGGACCAATTGATCGATAATGTGTGCGAATTTGAGGCCGATACGATAAACGGTTTAGGAGTAGTTCGATTTTAAGGAATTTCTTGTTTTTGAGGAAAATTTTACTTTGAAGGGAAATACCTCACTTCCTGTTGGATTTAGGTCATTGGTGCGAGCACGTGATTTGTAGGTCTTGATGAAACGAACACGGCTGTTTTGGTTTGGTCTTCCTACGACATTCCTACTGGCAGCAGCGGCCATTTTAGTGATTAGTCATTCTAGGTGGCGCTACAGAGCCATTTTTGCACTTTTTAATTTTATTTCTTCATTAGATAAAATTTTTAACCAGTCCTGACATACGTACCAATTTTGGTGAGTTTTGAAGCATGTTTAGGGGGTCAAAATCCAGTTTAAAGTGGCGGCGGAAGAAAGAAAAAATAATAATAATAATAATAATAAACGCTACAGGAACAAGAGGGTCCTCTGTCGAGGTCCCTAATAATAATAAACGCTACAAGAACAATAGGGACCTCGTCCTTCGTTCGAGGCCCCTAATTAAAGCTGCGAGCAGCGTTGAACGGGGCCTCGACCCACGCCATTTCGGGGTCCGGCGTACGTCGAAAGCGAGCGTCGCGTTCCGTTATGTCAATAGAACGCAAGGTCATTTTTTTTTACAATGAACCCATGACATGGGAATAGAACTTTGATGGCTTCTGAAAACCAAACTACTGATGAGGACATCAATCAGTCAGTCAGTCAATCAATCAATCAAGCAATCAATATCACAAAGCACAATTTGCCTCACAGGGCTTTACAGCATACAACATCCCTCTGTTCTTCAGACCCAATGAAACAGAAGGGGAGACAGAGAGATGTAGGACAGATGGTCATGACAGTAGCTTACAACACATTCATAAAAGTAATAATATTATAATTTCAATTCTGGTTATTGTGGTACAATTTGTTGAAAGTATATATTAATATCTAATGGTTTACATACGTGACAATAATCAAATGTGTATAATGAGAGTATAAGTATGACACACTCAGACACACACATACACAGACAGACAAACACACACACACATACACACTCACATGTATCTGTCAGAGTGGAGCTATTGTTATGCTAATTAAGAATCACGTAGTTAGGTGACAGCCCAGGCACTCAAGATGAGTTGACTAATGACTAATGATAACTAAATCAGCAGGTGGCATTTCACACCACAGCTATAGCACGACCTCACATGTCACACTATCCAAGCAGTGCTGTGGTAGAAGTTAACCTGTGAGGTAGTAGAGCACAAAGACTGTGGAGAAGAGGTTGAGTTTCTGACATGCAGTCAGCCGAGTTAGTGACATGCACTAACAGGACACGAGAGAGAGAGAGAGAGAGAGAGAGAGAGAGAGAGAGAGAGAGGGGACAGGGAGTGGAGTGTGTGTTTTGGTGTGTCTGTATCTGAAAATTAGAAATCACCCACACACACACACACACACATACACACACACACACACACACACACACACACGTATCTGTGAAGCCATTTTTATGCTAATTAATGACCATGTACTCAAGATGAGTTGACTATAACTAATGATAACAAAATCAGCTGGAGGCTTTTGACAGCTTACAATGACACTACTGAAAGTATTAATATTATAGAAGAATTTTAGAAAAAGTTTACAGTGGAGTTACATTTTAGGAAATTGATTAATTTTGAGATATTCAAGTATACACAACAATGTATAAACGTTTATGATCAAGGCTTAATATGAATTGGCTGTGGAACATGTGTATTGAGATATAGCATTGTCAATAATGGAACTGTATTTCTCCTAATAATGTTGATTTCAAAAGGAAACATAAGAAAGTTTCATAGCATATAGGCATTGCAACACTTTATTTTCATAAATAGTGAGTAAATGATGTTTTACATGTAGAGTTTTGTGATAAAATATACCTTTAAGATGAACACACGTGTTGTGTGCTCTTGGTGATTGATTCCTGTTTACACAAAGACAGTATGATCTGCAGCACAGATGTAGCTACAGATTTGATTCCAATTGTTAATGAGGCAAAAAAAAAGTTACACCAGGGAATGTTGTAGTTACAAATTTTTGCTATCAGGCATTTATTTAGGAAAATTAGGAATGCCACACACACACACACACACACACACACACACACACATACACAGACAGACAAACAGACACACACACATACACACTCACATGTATCTGTCAGAGTGGAGCTATTGTTATGCTAATTAAGGACCACGTTGTTAGGTGACAGCCCAGGCACTCAAGATGAGTTGACTAATGACTAATGATAACTAAATCAGCAGGTGGCATTTGACACCACAGCTATAGCACGACCTCACATGTCACACTATCCAAGCAGTGCTGTGGTAGAAGTTAACCTGTGAGGTATTAGAGCACAAAGACTGTGGAGAAGAGGTTGAGTTTCTGACATGCAGTCAGCCGAGTTAGTGACATGCACTAACAGGACATGAGAGAGAGAGAGAGAGAGAGAGAGAGAGAGAGAGAAAGGGGACAGGGACTGGAGTGTGTGTTTTAGTGTGTCTGTATCTGAAAATTAGAAAGCACACACACACACACACACACACGTATCTGTGAAGCCATTTTTATGCTAATTAATGACCATGTACTCAAGATGAGTTGACTATAACTAATGATAACAGAATCAGCTGGAGGCATTTGACAGCTTACAATGACACTACTGAAAGTACTAAAATTAAAGAAGAATTTTAGAAAAAGTTTACAGTGGAGTTACATTTTAGGAAATTGATTAATTTTGAGATATTCAAGTATACACAACAAAGTTATCAACATTTATGATCAAGGCTTAATATGAATTGGCTGTGGAACATGTGTATTGAGATATAGCATTGTCAATAATGGAACTGTATTTTCCCTAATAATGTTGATTTCATAAGGAAACATAAAGTTTCATAGCATATAGGCATTGCAACACTGTATTTTCCATAAATAGTGACTAAATGATGTTTCACATGTAGAGTTTTGTGATAAAATATACGTTTAAGATGAACACACGTGTTGTGTGCTCTTGGTGATTGATTCCTGTTTACACAAAGACAGTATGATCTGCAGCACAGATGTAGCTACAGATTTGATTCCAATTGTTAGAGAGGCAAAAAAGTTACACCAGGGAATGTTGTAGTTACAAATTTTTTACTATCAGGCATTTATTTAGGGAAATTAGGAATGACACACACACAGAGACACACACAGACACACACTCACACTTCAGCTTTTGTTATGCTAATTAAGGACTGCATGTGGCTGCAGGCAGACAGCAGAATGGGCTGAAAATCTCACAAACTAGTCCTTTTAGATGCCAAACCGTGAGTCACATTTTCAATCTGAAAGCATCATCGGATAGATAATTTTGTTCTGAACGCAGTGATATCAAGCTTGTATGTTTATGGAATAAAAAAATGTGCCTTAGTCACAAGTTTAGGATGTGTTGTCACCCATCTTTTCTTACAGAGATCATCATGAGGAGTTGTGTTCTGCACCTGCAAACGCTTGGGAGATCCAAACCGTTCAAGTTAGACAAAATCCTTCTCAAGTAATGTTCACCAGGGGTAGATCTGTAATTTGTGAAAGTTTGAAGCAGTTCTGATAAACGGTGTAGGAGCAAAAAATCTTTGAGCGGCAGAATTTGTCAAAACGCCATCTTACATTCAAACAACAACAGTGCGCTTCCTGTTGGAGTTAGGTCAGGGGTTGCGGCGCGAGATTTGTAGGTCTTTATGAGACGAACGCGACAGTTTTGGTTTGGTCTTTCTAAGTGGTTCCTACCCGTCGCACCGGGCATTTTGTGTGCCTAGGTAGCACAACAAGTCGTCAGGAGGTAAAGGGAGCACATCACACGGAAGAGGCCAGTAAATCCAAACCCTTCAAATGGCTGATAATTCACGCAGAATAATTGACAAGGACCAATTGATCGATAATGTGTGCGAATTTGAGGCCGATACGATTAACGGTTTAGGAGAAGATGATTTTTAAAGGAATTTCTTGTTTTGAGGAAAATTTTACTTTGAAAGGGAAATACCTCACTTCCTGTTGGATTTAGGTCATTGGTGCGAGCACGTGATTTGTAGGTCTTGATGAAACGAACACACCTGTTTTGGTTTGGTCTTCCTACGACATTCCTACTGGCAGCAGCGGCCTTTTAGTGATTCAGTCATTCTAGGTGGCGCTACAGAGCCATTTTTGCACTTTTTGAATTAATTTCTTCATTAGATAAAATTTTTCACCAGTCCTGACATACGTGCCAATTTTGGTGAGTTTTGAAGCATGTTTAGGGGGTCAAAATCCACTTTAAAGTCGCGGCGGAAGAAAGAAATAATAATAATAATAATAATAATAATAATTAAAGCTGCGAGCAGCGTTGAACGGGGCCTCGACCCACGCCATTTCGGGGTCCGGCGTCAACGAAAGCGAGCGTCGCGTTCTGTTATGTCAATAGAACGCAAGGTCATTTTTTTACAATGAACCCATGACATGGGAGTAGAACTTTGATGGCTTCAGAAAACCAAACTACTGATGAGGACATCAATCAGTCAGTCAGTCAATCAATCAAGCAATCAATATCACAAATCACAATTTGCCTCACAGGGCTTTACAGCATACAACATCCCTCTGTTCTTCAGACCCAATGAAACAGAAGGGGAGACAGGGAGAGATGTAGGACAGATGGTCATGACAGTAGCTTACAACAACATTCATAAAAGTAATAATATTATAATTTCAATTCTGGTTATTGTGGTACAATTTGTTGAAAGTATATATTAATATCTAATGGTTTACATACGTGACAATAATCAAATGTGTATAATGAGAGTATAAGTATGACACACTCAGACACACACATACACAGACAGACAAACACACACACACATACACACTCACATGTATCTGTCAGAGTGGAGCTATTGTTATGCTAATTAAGAATCACGTAGTTAGGTGACAGCCCAGGCACTCAAGATGAGTTGACTAATAATGATAACTAAATCAGCAGGTGGCATTTCACACCACAGCTATAGCACGACCTCACATGTCACACTATCCAAGCAGTGCTGTGGTAGAAGTTAACCTGTGAGGTAGTAGAGCACAAAGACTGTGGAGAAGAGGTTGAGTTTCTGACATGCAGTCAGTTGAGTTAGTGACATGCACTAACAGGACACGAGAGACAGAGAGAGAGAGAGAGAGAGAGAGAGAGAGAGAGAGAGAGAGAGAGAGAAAGGGGACAGGGAGTGGAGTGTGTGTTTTGGTGTGTTGGAGTGTGTGTTTTGGTGTGTCTGTATCTGAAAATTAGAAATCACACCACACAACACACACACACACACACACACACACACACACGTATCTGTGAAGCCATTTTTATGCTAATTAATAACCATGTACTCAAGATGAGTTGACTATAACTGATGATAACAACATCAGCAGGAAGCATTTGACAGCTTACAATGACACTACTGAAAGTATTAATATTATAGAAGAATTTTAGAAAAAGTTTACAGTGGAGTTACATTTTAGGAAATTGATTAATTTTGAGATATTCAAGTATACACAACAATGTTATAACATTTATGATCAAGGCTTAATATGAATTGGCTGTGGAACATGTGTATTGAGATATAGCATTGTCAATAATGGAACTGTATTTCTCCTAATAATGTTGATTTCAAAAGGAAACATAACAAAGTTTCATAGCATATAGGCATTGCAACACTGTATTTTTCATAAATAGTGAGTAAATGATGTTTTACATGTAGAGTTTTGTGATAAAATATACCTTTAAGATGAACACACGTGTTGTGTGCTCTTGGTGATTGATTCCTGTTTACACAAAGACAGTATGATCTGCAGCACAGATGTAGCTACAGATTTGATTCCAATTGTTAATGAGGCAAAAAAAAGTTACACCAGGGAATGTTGTAGTTACAAATTTTTGCTATCAGGCATTTATTTAGGAAAATTAGGAATGACACACACACACACACACACACAGACACACACACACACACACTCACACTTCAGCTTTTGTTATGCTAATTAAGGACTGCATGTGGCTGCAGGCAGACAGCTGAATGGGCTGAAAATCTCACAAACTAGTCCTTTTAGATACCAAACCGTGAGTCACATTTTCAATCTGAAAGCATCACCAGATAGATAATTTTGTTCTGAACGCAGTGATATCAAGCTTGTATGTTTATGGAATAAAATAATGTGCCTCAGTCACAAGTTTAGGATGTGTTGTCACCCATCTTTTCTTACAGAGATCATCATGAGGAGTTGTGCTCTGCACCTGCAAACGCTTGGGAGATCCAAACCGTTCAAGTTAGGACAAAATCCTTCTCAAGTAATGTTCACCAGGGGTAGATCTGTAATTTGTGAAAGTTTGAAGCAGTTCTGATAAACGGTGTAGGAGCAAAAAATCTTTGAGCGGCAGAATTTGTCAAAAACGCCATCTTACATTCAAACAACAACAGTGCGCTTCCTGTTGGAGTTAGGTCAGGGGTTGCAGTGCAACATTTGTAGGTCTTTATGAGACGAACGCGACAGTTTTGGTTTGGTCTTTCTAAGTGGTTCCTACCCGTCGCACCAGGCATTTTTGTGTGCCTAGGTGGCACAACAAGTCGTCAGGAGGTAAAGGGAGCACATCACACAAAAGAGGCCAGTAAATCCAAACCCTTCAAATGAATTATAATTGACGCAGAATAATTGACAAGGACCAATTGATCGATAATGTGTGCGAATTTGAGGCCGATACGATAAACGGTTTAGGAGTAGTTCGATTTTTAAGGAATTTCTTGTTTTTGAGGAAAATTTTACTTTGAAAGGGAAATACCTCACTTCCTGTTGGATTTAGGTCATTGGTGCGAGCACGTGATTTGTAGGTCTTGATGAAACGAACACGGCTGTTTTGGTTTGGTCTTCCTACGACATTCCTACTGGCAGCAGCGGCCATTTTAGTGATTCAGTCTGATTCAGTCATTCTAGGTGGCGCTACAGAGCCATTTTTGCACTTTTTGAATTTATTTCTTCATTAGATAAAATTTTTCACCAGTCCTGACATACGTGCCAATTTTGGTGAGTTTTGAAGCATGTTTAGGGGGTCAAAATCCAGTTTAAAGTCGCGGCGGAAGAAAGAAATAATAATAATAATAATAATAATAATAATAATAATAAATAATAATAAACGCTACAAGAACAATAGGGACCTCGTCCTTCGTTCGAGGCCCCTAATAATAAACGCTACAAGAACAATAGGGACCTCGTCCTTCGTTCGAGGCCCCTAATAATAATAATAATAATAATAATAAACGCTACAAGAACAATAGGGACCTCGTCCTTCGTTCGAGGCCCCTAATAATTAAAGCTGCGAGCAGCGTTGAACGGGGCCTCGACCCACGCCATTTCGGGGTCCGGCGTACGTCGAAAGCGAGCGTCGCGTTCCGTTATGTCAATAGAACGCAAGGTCATTTTTTTTTACAATGAACCCATGACATGGGAATAGAACTTTGATGGCTTCTGAAAACCAAACTACTGATGAGGACATCAATCAGTCAGTCAGTCAATCAATCAATCAAGCAATCAATATCACAAAGCACAATTTGCCTCACAGGGCTTTACAGCATACAACATCCCTCTGTCCTTCAGACCCAATGAAACAGAAGGGGAGACAGAGAGAGATGTAGGACAGATGGTCATGACAGTAGCTTACAACAACATTCATAAAAGTAATAATATTATAATTTCAATTCTGGTTATTGTGGTACAATTTGTTGAAAGTATATATTAATATCTAATGGTTTACATACGTGACAATAATCAAATGTGTATAATGAGAGTATAAGTATGACACACTCAGACACACACATACACAGACAGACAAACACACACACACATACACACTCACATGTATCTGTCAGAGTGGAGCTATTGTTATGCTAATTAAGAATCACGTAGTTAGGTGACAGCCCAGGCACTCAAGATGAGTTGACTAATGACTAATGATAACTAAATCAGCAGGTGGCATTTCACACCACAGCTATAGCACGACCTCACATGTCACACTATCCAAGCAGTGCTGTGGTAGAAGTTAACCTGTGAGGTAGTAGAGCACAAAGACTGTGGAGAAGAGGTTGAGTTTCTGACATGCAGTCAGCCGAGTTAGTGACATGCACTAACAGGACACGAGAGACAGAGAGAGAGAGAGAGAGAGAGAGAGAGAGAAAGGGGACAGGGATTGGAGTGTGTGTTTTGGTGTGTCTGTATCTGAAAATTAGAAATCTCACACACACACACACACACACACACACACACACACACACACACACACGTATCTGTGAAGCCATTTTTATGCTAATTAATGACCATGTACTCAAGATGAGTTGACTATAACTAATGATAACAACATCAGCAGGAAGCATTTGACAGCTTACAATGACACTACTGAAAGTATTAATATTATAGAAGAATTTTAGAAAAAGTTTACAGTGGAGTTACATTTTAGGAAATTGATTAATTTTGAGATATTCAAGTATACACAACAATGTTATAAACATTTATGATCAAGGCTTAATATGAATTGGCTGTGGAACTTGTGTATTGAGATATAGCATTGTCAATAATGGAACTGTATTTTCCCTAATAATGTTGATTTCAAAAGGAAACATAACAAAGTTTCATAGCATATAGGCATTGCAACACTGTATTTTTCATAAATAGTGAGTAAATGATGTTTTACATGTAGAGTTTTGTGATAAAATATACCTTTAAGATGAACACACGTGTTGTGTGCTCTTGGTGATTGATTCCTGTTTACACAAAGACAGTATGATCTGCAGCACAGATGTAGCTACAGATTTGATTCCAATTGTTAATGAGGCAAAAAAAAGTTACACCAGGGAATGTTGTAGTTACAAATTTTGCTATCAGGCATTTATTTAGGAAAATTAGGAATGCCACACACACAGACACACACACACACACACACACACACACACACACACACACACAGACACACACTCACACTTCAGCTTTTGTTATGCTAATTAAGGACTGCATGTGGCTGCAGGCAGACAGCAGAATGGGCTGAAAATCTCACAAACTAGTCCTTTTAGATACCAAACCATGAGTCACATTTTCAATCTGAAAGCATCACCAGATAGATAATTTTGTTCTGAACGCAGTGATATCAAGCTTGTATGTTTATGGAATAAAAATAATGTGCCTCAGTCACAAGTTTAGGATGTGTTGTCACCCATCTTTTCTTACAGAGATCATCATGAGGAGTTGTGCTCTGCACCTGCAAACGCTTGGGAGATCCAAACCGTTCAAGTTAGGACAAAATCCTTCTCAAGTAATGTTCACCAGGGGTAGATCTGTAATTTGTGAAAGTTTGAAGCAGTTCTGATAAACGGTGTAGGAGCAAAAAATCTTTGAGCGGCAGAATTTGTCAAAAACGCCATCTTACATTCAAACAACAACAGTGCGCTTCCTGTTGGAGTTAGGTCAGGGGTTGCAGTGCGACATTTGTAGGTCTTTATGAGACGAACGCGACAGTTTTGGTTTGGTCTTTCTAAGTGGTTCCTACCCGTCGCACCAGGCATTTTTGTGTGCCTAGGTGGCACAACAAGTCGTCAGGAGGTAAAGGAGACATCACACAAAAGAGGCCAGTAAATCCAAACCCTTCAAATGAATTATAATTGACGCAGAATAATTGACAAGGACCAATTGATCGATAATGTGTGCGAATTTGAGGCCGATACGATAAACGGTTTAGGAGTAGTTCGATTTTTAAGGAATTTCTTGTTTTTGAGGAAAATTTTACTTTGAAAGGGAAATACCTCACTTCCTGTTGGATTTAGGTCATTGGTGCGAGCACGTGATTTGTAGGTCTTGATGAACGAACACGGCTGTTTTGGTTTGGTCTTCCTACGACATTCCTACTGGCAGCAGTGGCCATTTTAGTGATTCAGTCATTCTAGGTGGCGCTACAGAGCCATTTTTGCACTTTTTAATTTTATTTCTTCATTAGATAAAATTTTTTTACCAGTCCTGACATACGTACCAATTTTGGTGAGTTTTGAAGCATGTTTAAAGGGTCAAAATCCACTTTAAAGTCGCGGCGGAAGAAAGAAAGAATAATAATTAAAGCTGCGAGCAGCGTTGAACGGGCCTCGACCCACGCCATTTCGGGGTCCGGCGTACGTCGAAAGCGAGCGTCGCGTTCTGTTATGTCAATAGAATGCAAGGTCATTTTTTTTTACAATGAACCCATGACATGGGAATAGAACTTTGATGGCTTCTGAAAAACCAAACTAGTGATGAGGACATCAATCAGTCAGTCAGTCAATCAATCAATCAAGCAATCAATATCACAAAGCACAATTTGCCTCACAGGGCTTTACAGCATACAACATCCCTCTGTCCTTCAGACCCAATGAAACAGAAGGGGAGACAGAGAGAGATGTAGGACAGATGGTCATGACAGTAGCTTACAACAACATTCATAAAAGTAATAATATTATAATTTCAATTCTGGTTATTGTGGTACAATTTGTTGAAAGTATATATTAATATCTAATGGTTTTACATACGTGACAATAATCAAATGTGTATATGAGAGTATAAGTATGACACACTCAGACACACACATACACAGACAGACAAACACACACACACATACACACTCACATGTATCTGTCAGAGTGGAGCTATTGTTATGCTAATTAAGAATCACGTAGTTAGGTGACAGCCCAGGCACTCAAGATGAGTTGACTAATGACTAATGATAACTAAATCAGCAGGTGGCATTTCACACCACAGCTATAGGACGACCTCACATGTCACACTATCCAAGCAGTGCTGTGGTAGAAGTTAACCTGTGAGGTAGTAGAGCACAAAGACTGTGGAGAAGAGGTTGAGTTTCTGACATGCAGTCAGCCGAGTTAGTGACATGCACTAACAGGACACGAGAGAGAGAGAGAGAGAGAGAGAGAGAGAGAGAGAGAGAGAGAGAGAGAAGAGAGAGAGAGAGAGAAAGAAAGGGGACAGGGAGTGGAGTGTGTGTTTTGGTGTGTCTGTATCTGAAAATTAGAAATCACACACACACACACACACACACACACATACACACACACACACACACACACACGTATCTGTGAAGCCATTTTTATGCTAATTAATGACCATGTACTCAAGATGAGTTGACTATAACTAATGATAACAAAATCAGCTGGAGGCTTTTGACAGCTTACAATGACCCTACTGAAAGTATTAATATTATAGAAGAATTGTAGAAAAAGTTTACAGTGGAGTTACATTTTAGGAAATTGATTAATTTTGAGATATTCAAGTATACACAACAATGTTATAAACATTTATGATCAAGGCTTAATATGAATTGGCTGTGGAACATGTGTATTGAGATATAGCATTGTCAATAATGGAACTGTATTTCTCCTAATAATGTTGATTTCAAAGGAAACATAACAAAGTTTCATAGCATATAGGCATTGCAAACACTTTATTTTTCATAAATAGTGAGTAAATGATGTTTTACATGTAGAGTTTTGTGATAAAATATACCTTTAAGATGAACACACGTGTTGTGTGCTCTTGGTGATTGATTCCTGTTTACACAAAGACAGTATGATCTGCAGCACAGATGTAGCTACAGATTTAATTCCAATTGTTAATGAGGCAAAAAAAGTTACACCAGGGAATGTTGTAGTTACAAATTTTTGCTATCAGGCATTTATTTAGGAAAATTAGGAATGCCACACACACACACACACACACACACACACACACACACACACACACACACACACTTCAGCTTTTGTTATGCTAATGAAGGACTGCATGTGGCTGCAGGCAGACAGCAGAATGGGCTGAAAATCTCACAAACTAGTCCTTTTAGATGCCAAACTGTGAGTCACATTTTCAATCTGAAAGCATCACCAGATAGATAATTTTGTCCTGAACGCAGTGATATCAAGCTTGTATGTTTATGGAATTAAAAAATGTGCCTTAGTCACAAGTTTAGGATGTGTTGTCACTCATTTTTCTCTCAGAGATCATCATGAGGAGTTGTGCTCTGCACCTGCAAACGCTTGGGAGATCCAAACCGTTCAAGTTAGGACAAAATCCTTCGCAAGTAATGTTCACCAGGGGTAGATCTGTAATTTGTGAAAGTTTGAAGCAGTTCTGATAAACGGTGTAGGAGCAAAAATCTTTGAGCCACAGAATTTGTCAAAAACGCCATCTTACATTCAAACAACAACAGTGCGCTTCCTGTTGGAGTTAGGTCAGGGGTTGCAGTGCGACATTTGTAGGTCTTTATGAGACGAACGCGACAGTTTTGGTTTGGTCTTTCTAACTGGTTCCTACCTGTCGCACCGGGCATTTTTGTGTGCCTAGGTGGCACAACAAGTCGTCAGGAGGTAAAGGGAGCACATCACACGGAAGAGGCCAGTAAATCCAAACCCTTCAAATGAATTATAATTGACGCAGAATAATTGACAAGGACCAATTGATCGATAATGTGTGCGAATTTGAGGCCGATACGATAAACGGTTTAGGAGTATTCGATTTTTAAGGAATTCTTGTTTTTGAGGAAAATTTTACTTTGAAAGGGAAATACCTCACTTCCTGTTGGATTTAGGTCATTGGTGCGAGCACGTGATTTGTAGGTCTTGATGAAACGAACACGGCTGTTTTGGTTTGGTCTTCCTACGACATTCCTACTGGCAGCAGCGGCCATTTTAGTGATTCAGTCTGATTCAGTCATTCTAGGTGGCGCTACAGAGCCATTTTTGCACTTTTTGAATTTATTTCTTCATTAGATAAAATTTTTCACCAGTCCTGACATACGTACCAATTTTGGTGAGTTTTGAAGCATGTTTAGGGGGTCAAAATCCAGTTTAAAGTCGCGGCGGAAGAAAGAAATAATAATAATAATAATAATAATAATAATTAAAGCTGCGAGCAGCGTTGAACGGGGCCTCGACCCACGCCATCTCGGGGTCCGGCGTACGTCGAAAGCGAGCATCGCGTTCTGTTATGTCAATAGAACGCAAGGTCATTTTTTTACAATGAACCCATGACATGGGAGTAGAACTTTGATGGCTTCTGAAAACCAAACTACTGATGAGGACATCAATCAGTCAGTCAGTCAATCAATCAATCAAGCAATCAATATAACAAATCACAATTTGCCTCACAGGGCTTTACAGTATACAACAATCCTCTGTTCTGCAGACCCAATGAAACAGAAGGGGAGACAGAGAGAGATGTAGGACAGATGGTCATGACAGTAGCTTACAACAACATTAATAAAAGCAATAATATGATCATTTCAATTCTGCTTATTGTGGTACAATTTGTTGAAAGTGTATATTAATATCTAATGGTTTACATATGTGACAATAATCAATGTGTATTAATGAGAGTATAAGTATGACACACACACACACACACACACACACACACACACAGACACACACATACACAGACAGACAAACACACACACACAAACACACTCACATGTATCTGTCAGAGTGGAGCTTTGTTATGCTAATTAAGGACCACATAGTTAGGTGACAGCCCAGGCACTCAAGATGAGTTGACTAATGACTAATGATAACTAAATCAGCAGGTGGCATTTGACACCACAGCTATAGCACGACATCACATGTCACACTATCCAAGCAGTGCTGTGGTAGAAGTTAACCTGTGAGGTATTAGAGCACAAAGACTGTGGAGAAGAGGTTGAGTTTCTCACATGCAGTCAGCGAAGTTAGTGACATGCACTAACAGGACACGAGAGAGAGAGAGAGAGAGAGAGAAAGGGGACAGGGACTGGAGTGTGTGTTTTGGTGTGTCTGTATCTGAAAATTAGAAATCACACACACACACACACACACACAGTGTGAAGCCATTTTTATGCTAATTAATGACCATGTACTCAAGATGAGTTGACTATAACTAATGATAACAGAATCAGCTGGAGGCATTTGACAGCTTACAATGACACTACTGAAAGTACTAAAATTAAAGAAGAATTTTAGAAAAAGTTACAGTGGAGTTACATTTTAGGAAATTGATTAATTTTGAGATATTGAAGTATACACAACAAAGTTATAACATTTATGATCAAGGCTTAATATGAAACTGGCTGTGGAACATGTGTATTGAGATATAGCATTGTCAATAATGGAACTGTATTTTCCCTAATAATGTTGATTTCATAAGGAAACATAAAGTTTCATAGCATATAGGCATTGCAACACTGTATTTTCCATAAATAGTGACTAAATGGTGTTTTACATGGAGAGTTTTGTGATAAAATATACATTTAAGATGAACACATGTGTTGTGTGCTCTTGGTGATTGATTCCTGTTTACACAAAGACAGTATGATCTGCAGCACAGATGTAGCTACAGATTGATTCCAATTGTTAATGAGGCAAAAAAGTTACACCAGGGAATGTTGTATTTACAATTTTTTTCTATCAGGCATTTTTTTTAGGAAAATTAGGAATGACACACACACACACACACACACACACACACACACACACACACTTCAGCTTTTGTTATGCTAATGAAGGACTGCATGTGGCGCAGGCAGACAGCAGAATGGGCTGAAAATCTCACAAACTAGTCCTTTTAGATGCCAAACTGTGAGTCACATTTTCAATCTGAAAGCATCACCAGATAGATAATTTTGTCCTGAACGCAGTGATATCAAGCTTGTATGTTTATGGAAGTAAAAAATGTGCCTTAGTCACAAGTTTAGGATGTGTTGTCACTCATTTTTTCTCTCAGAGATCATCATGAGGAGTTGTGCTCTGCACCTGCAAACGCTTGGGAGATCCAAACCGTTCAAGTTAGGACAAAATCCTTCGCAAGTAATGTTCACCAGGGGTAGATCTGTAATTTGTGAAAGCTTGAAGCAGTTCTGATAAACGGTGTAGGAGCAAAAAATCTTTGAGCGACAGAATTTGTCAAAAACGCCATCTTACATTCAAACAACAACAGTGCGCTTCCTGTTGGAGTTAGGTCAGGGGTTGCAGTGCGAGATTTGTAGGTCTTAATGAGACGAACGCGACAGTTTTGGTTTGGTCTTTCTAAGTGGTTCCTACCCGTCGCACCGGGCATTTTTGTGTGCCTAGGTGGCACAACAAGTTGTCAGGAGGTAAAGGGAGCACATCACACGGAAGAGGCCAGTAAATCCAAACCCTTCAAATGGCTGATAATTCACGCAGAATAATTGACAAGGACCAATTGATCGATAATGTGTGCGAATTTGAGGCCGATACGATGAACGGTTTAGGAGAAGATGATTTTTAAAGGAATTTCTTGTTTTTGAGGAATTTTACTTTGAAAGGGAAATACCTCACTTCCTGTTGGATTTAGGTCATTGGTGCGAGCACGTGATTTGTAGGTCTTGATGAAACGAACACACCTGTTTTGGTTTGGTCTTCCTACGACATTCCTACTGGCAGCAGCGGCCATTTTAGTGATTTGTCATTCTAGTGGCGCTACAGAGCCATTTTTGCACTTTTTGAATTAATTTCTTCATTAGATAAAATTTTTCACCAGTCCTGACATACATGCCAATTTTGGTGAGTTTTGGAGCATGTTTAGGGGGTCAAAATCCAGTTTAAAGTCGCGGCGGAAGAAAGAAAAAATAATAATAATAATAATAATAATAAACGCTACAAGAACAATAGGGACCTCGTCCTTCGTTCGAGGCCCCTAATAATAAACGCTACAAGAACAATAGGACCTCGTCCTTCTTCGAGGCCCCTAATAATAATAATTAAAGCTGCGAGCAGCGTTGAACGGGGCCTCGACCCACGCCATTTCGGGGTCCGGCGTACGTCGAAAGCGAGCGTCGCGTTCCGTTATGTCAATAGAACGCAAGGTCATTTTTTTTTACAATGAACCCATGACATGGGAATAGAACTTTGATGGCTTCTGAAAACCAAACTACTGATGAGGACATCAATCAGTCAGTCAGTCAATCAATCAATCAAGCAATCAATATCACAAAGCACAATTTGCCTCACAGGCTTTACAGTAACAACATCCCTCTGTCCTTCAGACCCAATGAAACAGAAGGGAGACAGAGAGAGATGTAGGACAGATGGTCATGACAGTAGCTTACAACAACATTCATAAAAGTAATAATATTATAATTTCAATTCTGGTTATTGTGGTACAATTTGTTGAAAGTATATATTAATATCTAATGGTTTACATACGTGACAATAATCAAATGTGTATAATGAGTAAAAGTATGACACACTCAGACACACACATACACAGACAGACAAACACACACACACATACACACTCACATGTATCTGTCAGAGTGGAGCTATTGTTATGCTAATTAAGAATCACGTAGTTAGGTGACAGCCCAGGCACTCAAGATGAGTTGACTAATGACTAATGATAACTAAATCAGCAGGTGGCATTTCACACCACAGCTATAGCACGACCTCACATGTCACACTATCCAAGCAGTGCTGTGGTAGAAGTTAACCTGTGAGGTAGTAGAGCACAAAGACTGTGGAGAAGAGGTTGAGTTTCTGACATGCAGTCAGCCGAGTTAGTGACATGCACTAACAGGACACGAGAGACAGAGAGAGAGAGAGAGAGAGAGAGAGAGAGAGAAAGGGGACAGGGATTGGAGTGTGTGTTTTGGTGTGTCTGTATCTGAAAATTAGAAATCTCACACACACACACACACACACACACACACACACACACACACACACACGTATCTGTGAAGCCATTTTATGCTAATTAATGACCATGTACTCAAGATGAGTTGACTATAACTAATGATAACAACATCAGCAGGAAGCATTTGACAGCTTACAATGACACTACTGAAAGTATTAATATTATAGAAGAATTTTAGAAAAGTTTACAGTGGAGTTACATTTTAGGAAATTGATTTAATTTTGAGATATTCAAGTATACACAACAATGTTATAACATTTATGATCAAGGCTTAATATGAATTGGCTGTGGAACATGTGTATTGAGATATAGCATTGTCAATAATGGAACTGTATTTCTCCTAATAATGTTGATTTCAAAAGGAAACATACAAAGTTTCATAGCATATAGGCATTGCAACACTGTATTTTCCATAAATAGTGAGTAAATGATTTTTACATGTAGAGTTTTGTGATAAAATATACCTTTAAGATGAACACACGTGTTGTGTGCTCTTGGTGATTGATTCCTGTTTACACAAAGACAGTATGATCTGCAGCACAGATGCAGCTACAGATTTGATTCCAATTGTTAATGAGGCAAAAAAAAGTTACACCAGGGAATGTTGTAGTTACAAATTTTTGCTATCAGGCATTTATTTAGAAAATTAGGAATGACACACACACACACACACAGAGACACACACACACACACACTCACACTTCAGCTTTTGTTATGCTAATTAAGGACTGCATGTGGCTGCAGGCAGACAGCTGAATGGGCTGAAAATCTCACAAACTAGTCCTTTTAGATACCAAACCGTGAGTCACATTTTCAATCTGAAAGCATCACCAGATAGATAATTTTGTTCTGAAACGCAGTGATATCAAGCTTGTATGTTTATGGAATAAAATAATGTGCCTCAGTCACAAGTTAGGATGTGTTGTCACCCATCTTTTCTTACAGAGATCATCATGAGGAGTTTGTGCTCTGCACCTGCAAACGCTTGGGAGATCCAACCGTTCAAGTTAGACAAAATCCTTCTCAAGTAATGTTCACCAGGGGTAGATCTGTAATTTGTGAAAGTTTGAAGCAGTTCTGATAAACGGTGTAGGAGCAAAAATCTTTGAGCGGCAGAATTTGTCAAAACGCCATCTTACATTCAAACAACAACAGTGCACTTCCTGTTGGAGTTAGGTCAGGGTTGCAGCGCGACATTTGTAGGTCTTTATGAGACGAACGCGACAGTTTTGGTTTGGTCTTTCTAAGTGGTTCCTACCCGTCGCACCAGGCATTTTTGTGTGCCTAGGTGGCACAACAAGTCGTCAGGAGTAAAGGGAGCACATCACACAAAAGAGGCCAGTAAATCCAAACCCTTCAAATGAATTATAATTGACGCAGAATAATTGACAAGGACCAATTGATCGATAATGTGTGCGAATTTGAGGCCGATACGATAAACGTTTAGGAGTAGTTCGATTTTTAAGGAATTTCTTGTTTTTGAGGAAAATTTTTACTTTGAAAGGGAAATACCTCACTTCCTGTTGGATTTAGGTCATTGGTGCGAGCACGTGATTTGTAGGTCTTGATGAAACGAACACGGCTGTTGTGGTTTGGTCTTCCTACAACATTCCTACCGGCAGCAGCGGCCATTTTAGTGATTCAGTCTGATTCATCATTCTAGGTGGCGCTACAGAGCCATTTTTGCACTTTTTGAATTTATTTCTTCATTAGATAAAATTTTTCACCAGTCCTGACATACGTGCCAATTTTGGTGAGTTTTGAAGCATGTTTAGGGGTCAAAATCCAGTTTAAAGTCGCGGCGGAAGAAAGAAATAATAATAATAATAATAATAATAATATAATAATAATAATAATAAACGCTACAAGAACAATAGGGACCTCGTCCTTCGTTCGAGGCCCCTAATAATTAAAGCTGCGAGCAGCGTTGAACGGGGCCTCGACCCACGCCATTTCGGGGTCCGGCGTACGTCGAAAGCGAGCGTCGCGTTCTGTTTATGTCAATAGAACGCAAGGTCATTTTTTTACAATGAACCCATGACATGGGAGTAGAACTTTGATGGCTTCTGAAAATCAAACTACTGATGAGGACATCAATCAGTCAGTCAGTCAATCAATCAATCAAGCAATCAATATCACAAAGCACAATTTGCCTCACAGGGCTTTACAGCATACAACATCCCTCTGTTCTTCAGACCCAATGAAACAGAAGGGGAGACAGAGAGAGATGTAGGACAGATGTCATGACAGTAGCTTACAACAACATTCATAAAAGTAATAATATTATAATTTCAATTCTGGTTATTGTGTACAATTTGTTGAAAGTATATATTAATATCTAATGGTTTACATACGTGACAATAATCAAATGTGTATAATGAGAGTATAAGTATGACACACTCAGACACACACATACACAGACAGACAAACACACACACACATACACACTCACATGTATCTGTCAGAGTGGAGCTATTGTTATGCTAATTAACAATCACGTAGTTAGGTGACAGCCCAGGCACTCAAGATGAGTTGACTAATGACTAATGATAACTAAATCAGCAGGTGGCATTTGACACCACAGCTATAGCACGACCTCACATGTCACACTATCCAAGCAGTGATGTGTAGAAGTTAACCTGTGAGGTAGTAGAGCACAAAGACTGTGGAGAAGAGGTTGAGTTTCTGACATGCAGTCAGCCGAGTTAGTGACATGCACTAACAGGACACGAGAGACAGAGAGAGAGAGAGAGAGAGAGAGAGAGAGAGAGAGAGAGAGAGAGAGAGAGAGAGAGAGAAAGGGGACAGGGAGTGGAGTGTGTGTTTTGGTGTGTCTGTATCTGAAAATTAGAAATCACACACACACACACACACACACACACACACACACACACACACACACACACACGTATCTGTGAAGCCATTTTTATGCTAATTAATGACCATGTACTCAAGATGAGTTGACTATAACTAATGATAACAAAATCAGCTGGAGGCATTTGACAGCTTACAATGACACTACTGAAAGTATTAATATTATAGAAGAATTTTAGAAAAAGTTTACAGTGGAGTTACATTTTAGGAAATTGATTAATTTTGAGATATTCAAGTATACTACAATGTTATAAACATTTATGATCAAGGCTTAATATGAATTGGCTGTGGAACATGTGTATTGAGATATAGCATTGTCAATAATGGAACTGTTTCTCCTAATAATGTTGATTTCAAAAGGAAACATAACAAAGTTTCATAACATATAGGCATTGCAACACTGTATTTTTCATAAATAGTGAGTAAATGATGTTTTACATGTAGAGTTTTGTGATAACATATACCTTTAAGATGAACACACGTGTTGTGTGCTCTTGGTGATTGATTCCTGTTTACACAAAGACAGTATGATCTGCAGCACAGATGTAGCTACAGATTTGATTCCAATTGTCAATGAGGCAAAAAAAAGTTACACCAGGGAATGTTGTAGTTACAAATTTTGCTATCAGGCATTTATTTAGGAAAATTAGGAATGCCACACACACAACACACACACACAACACACACTCACACTTCAGCTTTTGTTATGCTAATGAAGGACTGCATGTGGCTGCAGGCAGACAGCAGAATGGATTGAAAATCTCACAAACTAGTCCTTTTAGATGCCAAACTGTGAGTCACATTTTCAATCTGAAAGCATCACCAGATAGATAATTTTGTCCTGAACGCAGTGATATCAAGCTTGTATGTTTATGGAATTAAAAAATGTGCCTTAGTCACAAGTTTAGGATGTGTTGTCACTCATCTTTTCTCTCAGAGATCATCATGAGGAGTTGTGCTCTGCACCTGCAAACGCTTGGGAGATCCAAACCGTTCAAGTTAGGACAAAATCCTTCGCAAGTAATGTTCACCAGGGGTGGATCTGTAATTTGTGAAAGTTTGAAGCAGTTCTGATAAACGGTGTAGGAGCAAAAAATCTTTGAGCGGCAGAATTTGTCAAAAACGCCATCTTACATTCAAACAACAACAGTGCGCTTCCTGTTGGAGTTAGGTCAGGGGTTGCAGTGCGACATTTGTAGGTCTTTATGAGACGAACGCGACAGTTTTGGTTTGGTCTTTCTAAGTGGTTCCTACCCGTCGCACCAGGCATTTTTGTGTGCCTAGGTGGCACAACAAGTCGTCAGGAGGTAAAGGGAGCACATCACACAAAAGAGGCCAGTAAATCCAAACCCTTCAAATGAATTATAATTGACGCAGAATAATTGACAAGGACCAATTGATCGATAATGTGTGCGAATTTGAGGCCGATACGATAAACGGTTTAGGAGTAGTTCGATTTTTAAGGAATTTCTTGTTTTTGAGGAAAATTTTACTTTGAAAGGGAAATACCTCACTTCCTGTTGGATTTTAGGTCATTGGTGCGAGCACGTGATTTGTAGGTCTTGATGAAACGAACACGGCTGTTTTGGTTTGGTCTTCCTACGACATTCCTACTGGCAGCAGCGGCCATTTTAGTGATTCAGTCTGATTCAGTCATTCTAGGTGGCGCTACAGAGCCATTTTTGCACTTTTTGAATTTATTTCTTCATTAGATAAAATTTTTCACCAGTCCTGACATACGTGCCAATTTTGGTGAGTTTTGAAGCATGTTTAGGGGGTCAAAATCCAGTTTAAAGTCGCGGCGGAAGAAAGAAATAATAATAATAATAATAATAATAATAATAATAATAATAATAATAATAATTAAAGCTGCGAGCAGCGTTGAACGGGGCCTCGACCCACGCCATTTCGGGTCCGGCGTACGTCGAAAGCGAGCGCGTCGCGTTCCGTTATGTCAATAGAACGCAAGGTCATTTTTTTTTACAATGAACCCATGACATGGGAATAGAACTTTGATGGCTTCTGAAAACCAAACTACTGATGAGGACATCAATCAGTCAGTCAGTCAATCAATCAATCAAGCAATCAATATCACAAAGCACAATTTGCCTCACAGGGCTTTACAGCATACAACATCCCTCTGTCCTTCAGACCCAATGAAACAGAAGGGGAGACAGAGAGAGATGTAGGACAGATGGTCATGACAGTAGCTTACAACAACATTCATAAAAGTAATAATATTATAATTTCAATTCTGGTTATTGTGGTACAATTTTTGAAAGTATATATTAATATCTAATGGTTTACATACGTGACAATAATCAAATGTGTATAATGAGAGTATAAGTATGACACACTCAGACACACACATACACAGACAGACAAACACACACACACATACACACTCACATGTATCTGTCAGAGTGGAGCTATTGTTATGCTAATTAAGAATCACGTAGTTAGGTGACAGCCCAGGCACTCAAGATGAGTTGACTAATGACTAATGATAACTAAATCAGCAGGTGGCATTTCACACCACAGCTATAGCACGACCTCACATGTCACACTATCCAAGCAGTGCTGTGGTAGAAGTTAACCTGTGAGGTAGTAGAGCACAAAGACTGTGGAGAAGAGGTTGAGTTTCTGACATGCAGTCAGCCGAGTTAGTGACATGCACTAACAGGACACGAGAGACAGAGAGAGAGAGAGAGAGAGAGAGAGAGAGAGAGAGAAAGGGGACAGGGATTGGAGTGTGTGTTTTGGTGTCTCTGTATCTGAAAATTAGAAAATCACACACACACACACACACACACACACACACACACACACACACGTATCTGTGAAGCCATTTTTATGCTAATTAATGACCATGTACTCAAGATGAGTTGACTATAACTAATGATAACAACATCAGCAGGAAGCATTTGACAGCTTACAATGACACTACTGAAAGTATTAATATTATAGAAGAATTTTAGAAAAAGTTTACAGTGGAGTTACATTTTAGGAAATTGATTTAATTTTGAGATATTCAAGTATACACAACAATGTTATAAACATTTATGATCAAGGCTTAATATGAATTGGCTGTGGAACATGTGTATTGAGATATAGCATTGTCAATAATGGAACTGTATTTCTCCTAATAATGTTGATTTCATAAGGAAACATAACAAAGTTTCATAGCATATAGGCATTGCAACACTGTATTTTCCATAAATAGTGAGTAAATGATGTTTTACATGTAGAGTTTTGTGATAAAATATACCTTTAAGATGAACACACGTGTTGTGTGCTCTTGGTGATGATTCCTGTTTACACAAAGACAGTATGATCTGCAGCACAGATGTAGCTACAGATTTGATTCCAATTGTTAATGAGGCAAAAAAAAGTTACACCAGGAATGTTTGTAGTTACAAATTTTTGCTATCAGGCATTTATTTAGGAAAATTAGGAATGACACACACACACACACACACACAGAGACACACACACACACTCACACTTCAGCTTTTGTTATGCTAATTAAGGACTGCATGTGGCTGCAGGCAGACAGCAGAATGGGCTGAAAATCTCACAAACTAGTCCTTTTAGATGCCAAACCGTGAGTCACATTTTCAATCTGAAAGCATCACCAGATAGATAATTTTGTTCTGAACGCAGTGATATCAAGCTTGTATGTTTATGGAATAAAATAATGTGCCTCAGTCACAAGTTTAGGATGTGTTGTCACTCATCTTTTCTTACAGAGATCATCATGAGGAGTTGTGCTCTGCACCTGCAAACGCTTGGGAGACCCAAACCGTTCAAGTTAGGACAAAATCCTTCTCAAGTAATGTTCACCAGGGGTAGATCTGTAATTTGTGAAAGTTTGAAGCAGTTCTGATAAACGGTGTAGGAGCAAAAAATCTTTGAGCGGCAGAATTTGTCAAAAACACCATCTTACATTCAAACAACAACAGTGCGCTTCCTGTTGGAGTTAGGTCAGGGGTTGCAGCGCGACATTTGTAGGTCTTTATGAGACGAACGCGACAGTTTTGGTTTGGTCTTTCTAAGTGGTTCCTACCCTTCGCACCGGGCATTTTTGTGTGCCTAGGTGGCACAACAAGTCGTCAGGAGGTAAAGGGAGCACATCACACAAAAGAGGCCAGTAAATCCAAACCCTTCAAATGGCTGATAATTCACGCAGAATAATTGACAAGGACCAATTGATCGATAATGTGTGCGAATTTGAGGCCGATACGATGAACGGTTTAGGAGAAGATGATTTTTAAAGGAATTTCTTGTTTTTGAGGAAAATTTTACTTTGAAAGGGAAATACCTCACTTCCTGTTGGATTTAGGTCATTGGTGCGAGCACGTGATTTGTAGGTCTTGATGAAACGAACACGGCTGTTTTGGTTTGGTCTTCCTACGACATTCCTACTGGCAGCAGCGGCCATTTTAGTGATTCAGTCATTCTAGGTGGCGCTACAGAGCCATTTTTGTACTTTTTGAATTTATTTCTTCATTAGATAAAATTTTTCACCAGTCCTGACATATGTGCCAATTTTGGTGAGTTTTGAAGCATGTTTAGGGGGTCAAAATCCACTTTAAAGTCGCGGGCGGAAGAAAGAAATAATAATAATAATAATAATAATTAAAGCTGCGAGCAGCGTTTGAACGGGGCCTCGACCCACGCCATCTCGGGGTCCGGCGTACGTCGAAAGCGAGCGTCGCGTTCTGTTATGTCAATAGAACGCAAGGTCATTTTTGTACAATGAACCCATGACATGGGAGTAGAACTTTGATGGCTTCTGAAAACCAAACTACTGATGAGGACATCAATCAGTCAGTCAGTCAGTCAATCAATCAAGCAATCAATATCACAAATCACAATTTGCCTCACAGGGCTTTACAGTATACAACATCCCTCTGTTCTTCAGACCCAATGAAACAGAAGGGGAGACAGAGAGAGATGTAGGACAGATGGTCATGACAGTAGCTTACAACAACATTAATAAAAGCAATAATATGATCATTTCAATTCTGCTTATTGTGGTACAATTTGTTGAAAGTGTATATTAATATCTAATGGTTTACATATGTGACAATAATCAAATGTGTATAATGAGAGTATAAGTCGCGGCGGAAGAAAGAAATAATAATAATAATAATAATAATTAAAGCTGCGAGCAGCGTTGAACGGGGCCTCGACCCACGCCATTTCGGGGTCCGGCGTACGTCGAAAGCGAGCGTCGCGTTCCGTTATGTCAATAGAATGCAAGGTCATTTTTTTTTACAATGAACCCATGACATGGGAATAGAACTTTGATGGCTTCTGAAAACCAAACTACTGATGAGGACATCAATCAGTCAGTCAGTCAATCAATCAATCAAGCAATCAATATAACAAATCACAATTTACCTCACAGGGCTTTACAGCATACAACATCCCTCTGTTCTGCAGACCCAATGAAACAGAAGGGGAGACACAGACAGATGTAGGACAGATGGTCATGACAGTAGCTTACAACAACATTCATAAAAGTAATAATATTATAATTTCAATTCTGGTTATTGTGGTACAATTTGTTGAAAGTATATATTAATATCTAATGGTTTACATACGTGACAATAATCAAATGTGTATATGAGAGTATAAGTATGACACACACACACACACACATATACAGACAGACAAACACACACACACATACACACTCACATGTATCTGTCAGAGTGGAGCTATTGTTATGCTAATTAAGAATCACGTAGTTAGGTGACAGCCCAGGCACTCAAGATGAGTTGACTAATGACTAATGATAACTACATCAGCAGGTGGCATTTCACACCACAGCTATAGCACGACCTCACATGTCACACTATCCAAGCAGTGCTGTGGTAGAAGTTAACCTGTGAGGTAGTAGAGCACAAAGACTGTGGAGAAGAGGTTGAGTTTCTGACATGCAGTCAGCCGAGTTAGTGACATGCACTAACAGGACACGAGAGACAGAGAGAGAGAGAGAGAGAGAGAGAGAAAGGGGACAGGGAGTGGAATGTGTGTTTTGGTGTGTTAGAGTGTGTGTTTTGGTGTGTCTGTATCTGAAAATTAGAAATCACACACACACACACACACACACACACACACACACACACACACACACATGTATCTGTGAAGCCATTTTTATGCTAATTAATGACCATGTACTCAAGATGAGTTGACTATAAGTAATGATAACACATCAGCAGGAAGCATTTGACAGCTTACAATGACACTACTGAAAGTATTAATATTATAGAAGAATTTTACAAAAAGTTTACAGTGGAGTTACATTTTAGGAAATTGATTAATTTTTAGATATTCAAGTATACACAACAATGTTATAAACATTTATGATCAAGGCTTAATATGAATTGGCTGTGGAACATGTGTGTTGAGATATAGCATTGTCAATAATGGAACTGTATTTCTCCTAATAATGTTGATTTCATAAGGAAACATAAAGTTTCATAGCATATACGCATTGCAACACTGTATTTTTCATAAATAGTGAGTAAATGATGTTTTACATGTAGAGTTTTGTGATAAAATATACCTTTAAGATGAACACACGTGTTGTGTGCTCTTGGTGATTGATTCCTGTTTACACAAAGACAGTATGATGCAGCACAGATGTAGCTACAGATTTGATTCCAATTGTTAATGAGGCAAAAAAAAGTTACACCAGGGAATGTTGTAGTTACAAATTTTTTCTATCAGGCATTTATTTAGGAAAATTAGGAATGCCACACACACAGACACAACACACACACACACACACACACACACAGACACACACTCACACTTCAGCTTTTGTTATGCTAATTAAGGACTGCATGTGGCTGCAGGCAGACAGCAGAATGGGCTGAAAATCTCACAAACTAGTCCTTTTAGATGCCAAACCGTGAGTCACATTTTCAATCTGAAAGCATCACCAGATAGATAATTTTGTTCTGAACGCAGTGATATCAAGCTTGTATGTTTATGGAATAAAAAAATGTGCCTTAGTCACAAGTTTAGGATGTGTTGTCACCCATCTTTTCTTACAGAGATCATCATGAGGAGTTGTGCTCTGCACTTGCAAACGCTTGATAGATCCAAACCGTTCAAGTTAGGACAAAATCCTTCGCAAGTAATGTTCACCAGGGGTAGATCTGTAATTTGTGAAAGTTTGAAGCAGTTCTTATAAACGGTGTAGGAGCAAAAAATCTTTGAGCGACAGAATTTGTCAAAAACGCCATCTTACATTCAAACAACAACAGTGCGCTTCCTGTTGGAGTTAGGTCAGGGGTTGCAGCACGACATTTGTAGGTCTTTATGAGATGAACGCGACAGTTTTGGTTTGGTCTTTCTAAGTGATTCCTACCTGTCGCACCGGGCATTTTTGTGTGCCTAGGTGGCACAACAAGTCGTCAGGAGGTAAAAGGAGCACATCACACGGAAGAGGCCAGTAAATCCAAACCCTTCAAATGGCTGATAATTCACGCAGAATAATTGACAAGGACCAATTGATCGATAATGTGTGCGAATTTGAGGCCGATACGATGAACGGTTTAGGAGAAGATGATTTTTAAAGGAATTTCTTGTTTTTGAGGAAAATTTTACTTTGAAAGGGAAATACCTCACTTCCTGTTGGATTTAGGTCATTGGTGCGAGCACGTGATTTGTAGGTCTTGTTGAATTGAACACGACTGTTTTGGTTTGGTCTTCCTACGACATTCCTACTGGCAGCAGCGGCCATTTTAGTGATTCAGTCATTCTAGGTGGCGCTACAGAGCCATTTTTGCACTTTTGAATTTATTTCTTCATTAGATAAAATTTTTCACCAGTCCTGACATACGTGCCAATTTTGGGGAGTTTTTACGCATGTTTAGGGGGTCAAAATCCAGTTTAAAGTCGCGGCGGAAAAAAGAAGAAATAATAATAATAAGAAACGCTACAAAAACAATAGGGTCCTCGTCCTTCGTTCGAGGCCCCTAATAATAATAATAAACGCTACAAGAACAATAGGGACCTCGTCCTTCGTTCGAGGCCCCTAATAAACGCTACAAGAACAAGAGGGGACCTCGTCCTTCGTTCGAGGCCCCTAATAATAAACGCTACAAGAACAATAGGGACCTCGTCCTTCGTTCGAGGCCCCTAATAATAAACGCTACAAGAACAATAGGGACCTCGTCCTTCGTTCGAGGCCCCTAATTAGCATAACAAAAGCTGAAGTGTGAGTGTGTGTGTGTGTGTGTCTCTGTGTGTGTGTGTGTGTGTCATTCCTAATTTTCCTAAATAAATGCCTGATAGCAAAAATTTGTAACTACAACATTCCTGGTGTAACTTTTTTTTGCCTCATTAACAATTGGAATCAAATCTGTAGCTGCATCTGTGCTGCAGATCATACTGTCTTTGTGTAAACAGGAATCAATCACCAAGAGCACACAACACGTGTGTTCATCTTAAAGGTATATTTTATCACAAAACTCTACATGTAAAACATCATTTACTCACTATTTATGGAAAATACAGTGTTGCAATGCCTATATGCTATGAAACTTTGTATGTTTCCTTTTGAAATCAACATTATTAGGAGAAATACAGTTCCATTATTGACAATGCTATATCTCAATACACATGTTCCACAGCCAATTCATATTAAGCCTTGATCATAAATGTTTATAACATTGTTGTGTATACTTGAATATCTCAAAATTAAATCAATTTCCTAAAATGTAACTCCACTGTAAACTTTTTCTAAAATTCTTCTATAATATTAATACTTTCAGTAGTGTCATTGTAAGCTGTCAAATGCTTCCTGCTGATGTTGTTATCATTAGTTATAGTCAACTCATCTTGAGTACATGGTCATTAATTAGCATAAAATGGCTTCACAGATAGGTGTGTGTGTGTGTGTGTGTGTGTGTGTGTGTGTGTGTGTGTGTGTGTGTGTGTGAGATTTCTAATTTTCAGATACAGACACACCAAAACACACACTCCAATCCCTGTCCCCTTTCTCTCTCTCTCTCTCTCTCTCTCTCTCTCTGTCTCTCGTGTCCTGTTAGTGCATGTCACTAACTCGGCTGACTGCATGTCAGAAACTCAACCTCTTCTCCACAGTCTTTGTGCTCTACTACCTCACAGGTTAACTTCTACCACAGCACTGCTTGGATAGTGTGACATGTGAGGTCGTGCTATAGCTGTGGTGTGAAATGCCACCTGCTGATTTAGTTATCATTAGTCATTAGTCAACTCATCTTGAGTGCCTGGGCTGTCACCTAACTACGTGATTCTTAATTAGCATAACAATAGCTCCACTCTGACAGATACATGTGAGTGTGTATGTGTGTGTGTGTTTGTCTGTCTGTGTATGTGTGTGTCTGAGTGTGTCATACTTATACTCTCATTATACACATTTGATTATTGTCACGTATGTAAACCATTAGATATTAATATATACTTTCAACAAATTGTACCACAATAACCAGAATTGAAATTATAATATTATTACTTTTATGAATGTTGTTGTAAGCTACTGTCATGACCATCTGTCCTACATCTCTCTCTGTCTCCCCTTCTGTTTCATTGGGTCTGAAGGACAGAGGGATGTTGTTACTGTAAAGCCCTGTGAGGCAAATTGTGCTTTGTGATATTGATTGCTTGATTGATTGATTGACTGACTGACTGATTGATGTCCTCATCAGTAGTTTGGTTTTCAGAAGCCATCAAAGTTCTATTCCCATGTCATGGGTTCATTGTAAAAAAAAATGACCTTGCGTTCTATTGACATAACGGAACGCGACGCTCGCTTTCGACGTACGCCGGACCCCGAAATGGCGTGGGTCGAGGCCCCGTTCAACGCTGCTCGCAGCTTTAATTATTATTATTATTTCTTCTTTCTTCCGCCGCGACTTTAAACTGGATTTTGACCCTTTAAACATGCTTCAAAACTCACCAAAATTGGTACGTATGTCAGGACTGGTGAAAAATTTTATCTAATGAAGAAATAAATTCAAAAAGTGCAAAAATGGCTCTGTAGCGCCACCTAGAATGACTGAATCACTAAAATGGCCGCTGCTGCCAGTAGGAATGTCGTAGGAAGACCAAACCAAAACAGCCGTGTTCGTTTCTTCAAGACCTACAAATCACGTGCTCGCACCAATGACCTAAATCCAACAGGAAGTGAGGTATTTCCCTTTCAAAGTAAATTTTCCTCAAAAACAAGAAATTCCTTTAAAAATCATCTTCTCCTAAACCGTTCATCGTATCGGCCTCAAATTCGCACACATTATCGATCAATTGGTCCTTGTCAATTATTCTGCGTGAATTATCAGCCATTTGAAGGGTTTGGATTTACTGGCCTCTTTTGTGTGATGTGCTCCCTTTACCTCCTGACGACTTGTTGTGCCACCTAGGCACACAAAAATGCCCGGTGCGACGGGTAGGAACCACTTAGAAAGACCAAACCAAAACTGTCGCGTTCGTCTCAGAAAGACCTACAAATGTCGCGCTGCAACCCCTGACCTAACTCCAACAGGAAGCGCACTGTTGTTGTTTGAATGTAAGATGGCGTTTTTGACAAATTCTGCCGCTCAAAGATTTTTTGCTCCTACACCGTTTATCAGAACTGCTTCAAACGTTCACAAATTACAGATCTACCCCTGGTGAACATTACTTGAGAAGGATTTTGTCCTAACTTGAACGGTTTGGATCTCCCAAGCGTTTGCAGGTGCAGAGCACAACTCCTCATGATGATCTCTGTAAGAAAAGATGAGTGACAACACATCCTAAACTTGTGACTGAGGCACATTATTTTATTCCATAAACATACAAGCTTGATATCACTGCGTTCAGAACAAAATTATCTATCTGGTGATGCTTTCAGATTGAAAATGTGACTCACGGTTTGGCATCTAAAAGGACTAGTTTGTGAGATTTTCAGCCCATTCTGCTGTCTGCCTGCAGCCACATGCAGTCCTTCATTAGCATAACAAAAGCTGAAGTGTGAGTGTGTGTCTGTGTGTGTGTGTGTGTGTGTGTGTGTGTGTGTGTGTGTGTGTGTGTCATTCCTAATTTTCCTAAATAAATGCCTGATAGCAAAAATTTGTAACTACAACATTCCCTGGTGTAACTTTTTTTTGCCTCATTAACAATTGGAATCAAATCTGTAGCTACATCTGTGCTGCAGATCATACTGTCTTTGTGTAAACAGGAATCAATCACCAAGAGCACACAACACGTGTGTTCATCTTAAAGGTATATTTTATCACAAAACTCTCCATGTAAAACATCATTTACTCACTATTTATGGAAAATACAGTGTTGCAATGCCTATATGCTATGAAACTTTCTTATGTTTCCTTTTGAAATCAACATTATTAGGAGAAATACAGTTCCTTTGTTGACAATCCTATATCTCAATACACATGTTCCACAGCCAATTCATATTAAGCCTTGATCATAAATGTTTATAACATTGTTGTGTATACTTGAATATCTCAAAATTAATCAATTTCCTAAAATGTAACTCCACTGTAAACTTTTTCTAAGATTCTTCTATAATATTAATACTTTCAGTAGTGTCATTGTAAGCTGTCAAATGCTTCCTGCTGATGTTGTTATCATTAGTTATAGTCAACTCATCTTGAGTACATGGTCATTAATCAGCATAAAAATGGCTTCACAGATACGTGTGTGTGTGTGTGTGTGTGTGTGTGTGTGTGGTGTGTGTGTGTGTGTCATTCCTAATTTTCCTAAAAAAAAATGCCTGATAGAAAAAAATTGTAAATACAACATTCCCTGGTGTAACTTTTTTGCCTCATTAACAATTGGAATCAAATCTGTAGCTACATCTGTGCTGCAGATCATACTGTCTTTGTGTAAACAGGAATCAATCACCAAGAGCACACAACACGTGTGTTCATCTTAAAGGTATATTTTATAACAAAACTCTCCATGTAAAACACCATTTACTCACTATTTATGGAAAATACAGTGTTGCAATGCCTATATGCTATGAAACTTTGTTATGTTTCCTTATGAAATCAACATTATTAGGGAAAATACAGTTCCATTATTGACAATGCTATATCTCAATACACATGTTCCACAGCCAGTTCATATTAAGCCTTGATCATAAATGTTATAACTTTGTTGTGTATACTTCAATATCTCAAAATTAATCAATTTCCTAAAATGTAACTCCACTGTAAACTTTTTCTAAAATTCTTCTTTAATTTTAGGACTTTCAGTAGTGTCATTGTAAGCTGTCAAATGCCTCCAGCTGATTCTGTTATCATTAGTTATAGTCAACTCATCTTGAGTACATGGTCATTAATTAGCATAAAAATGGCTTCACAGATACGTGTGTGTGTGTGATTTCTAATTTTAGATACAGACACACCAAAACACACACTCCAATCACTGTCCCCTTTCTCTCTCTCTCTCTCTCTCTCTCTCTCTCTCTCTCTCTCTCTCTCTCTCGTGTCCTGTTAGTGCATGTCACTAACTCGGCTGACTGCATGTCAGAAACTCAACCTCTTCTCCACAGTCTTTGTGCTCTACTACCTCACAGGTTAACTTCTACCACAGCACTGCTTGGATAGTGTGACATGTGATGTCGTGCTATAGCTGTGGTGTCAAATGCCACCTGCTGATTTAGTTATCATTAGTCATTAGTCAACTCATCTTGAGTGCCTGGGCTGTCACCTAACTACGTGGTCCTTAATTAGCATAACAATAGCTCCACTCTGACAGATACATGTGAGTGTGTTTGTGTGTGTGTGTTTGTCTGTCTGTGTATGTGTGTGTCTGAGTGTGTCATACTTATACTCTCATTATACACATTTGCTTATTGTCACGTATGTAAACCATTAGATATTAATATATACTTTCAACAACTTGTACCACAATAACCAGAATTGAAATTATAATATTATTACTTCTATGAATGTTGTTGTAAGCTACTGTCATGACCATCTGTCCTACATCTCTCTCTGTCTCCCCTTCTGTTTCATTGGGTCTGAAGAACAGAGGGATGTTGTATGCTGTAAAGCCCTGTGAGGCAAATTGTGCTTTGTGATATTGATTGCTTGATTGATTGATTGACTGACTGACTGATTGATGTCCTCATCAGTAGTTTGGTTTTCAGAAGCCATCAAAGTTCTACCCATGTCATGGGTTCATTGTAAAAAAATGACCTTGCGTTCTATTGACATAACAGAACGCGACGCTCGCTTTCGACGTACGCCGGACCCCGAAATAGCGTGGGTCGAGGCCCCGTTCAACGCTGCTCGCAGCTTTAATTATTATTATTATTATTATTATTTTTATTATTAGGGGCCTCGAACGAAGGACGAGGTCCCTATTGTTCTTGTAGCGTTTATTATTATTATTATTATTATTATTTTATTATTATTATTATTTCTTTCTTCCGCCGCGACTTTAAACTGGATTTTGACCCCTAAACATGCTTCAAAACTCACCAAAATTGGCACGTATGTCAGGACTGGTGAAAAATTTTATCTAATGAAGAAATAAATTCAAAAGTGCAAAAATGGCTCTGTAGCGCCACCTAGAATGACTGAATCAGACTGAATCACTAAAATGGCCGCTGCTGCCAGTAGGAATGTCGTAGGAAGACCAAACCAAAACAGCCGTGTTCGTTTCATCAAGACCTACAAATCACGTGCTCGCACCAATGACCTAAATCCAACAGGAAGTGAGGTATTTCCCTTTCAAAGTAAAATTTCCTCAAAAACAAGAAATTCCTTAAAAATCGAACTACTCCTAAACCGTTTATCGTATCGGCCTCAAATTCGCACACATTATCGATCAATTGGTCCTTGTCAATTATTCTGCGTCAATTATAATTCATTTGAAGGGTTTGGATTTACTGGCCTCTTTTGTGTGATGTGCTCCCTTTACCTCCTGACGACTTGTTGTGCCACCTAGGCACACAAAAATGCCTGGTGCGACGGGTAGGAACCACTTAGAAAGACCAAACCAAAACTGTCGCGTTCGTCTCATAAAGACCTACAAATGTCGCACTGCAACCCCTGACCTAACTCCAACAGGAAGCGCACTGTTGTTGTTTGAATGTAAGATGGCGTTTTTGACAAATTCTGCCGCTCAAAGATTTTTTGCTCCTACACCGTTTATCAGAACTGCTTCAAACTTTCACAAATTACAGATCTACCCCTGGTGAACATTACTTGAGAAGGATTTTGTCCTAACTTGAACGGTTTGGATCTCCCAAGCGTTTGCAGGTGCAGAGCACAATTCCTCATGATGATCTCTGTAAGAAAAGATGGGTGACAACACATCCTAAACTTGTGACTGAGGCACATTATTTTATTCCATAAACATACAAGCTTGATATCACTGCGTTCAGAACAAAATTATCTATCTGGTGATGCTTTCAGATTGAAAATGTGACTCGCGGTTTGGCATCTAAAAGGACTAGTTTGTGAGATTTTCAGCCCATTCTGCTGTCTGCCTGCAGCCACATGCAGTCCTTAATTAGCATAACAAAAGCTGAAGTGTGAGTGTGTGTGTGTGTCTCTGTGTGTGTGTGTGTGTGTGTGTCATTCCTAATTTTCCTAAATAAATGCCTGATAGCAAAAATTTGTAACTACAACATTCCCTGGTGTAACTTTTTTTTGCCTCATTAACAATTGGAATCAAATCTGTAGCTACATCTGTGCTGCAGATCATACTGTCTTTGTGTAAACAGGAATCAATCACCAAGAGCACACAACACGTGTGTTCATCTTAAAGGTATATTTTATCACAAAACTCTACATGTAAAACATCATTTACTCACTATTTATGGAAAATACAGTGTTGCAATGCCTATATGCTATGAAACTTTGTTATGTTTCCTTATGAAATCAACATTATTAGGAGAAATACAGTTCCATTATTGACAATGCTATATCTCAATACACATGTTCCACAGCCAATTCATATTAAGCCTTGATCATAAATGTTTATAACATTGTTGTGTATACTTGAATATCTCAAAATTAAATCAATTTCCTAAAATGTAACTCCACTGTAAACTTTTTCTAAAATTCTTCTATAATATTAATACTTTCAGTAGTGTCATTGTAAGCTGTCAAATGCTTCCTGCTGATGTTGTTATCATTAGTTATAGTCAACTCATCTTGAGTACATGGTCATTAATTAGCATAAAAATGGCTTCACAGATACGTGTGTGTGTGTGTGTGTGTGTGTGTGTGTGTGTGTGTGATTTCTAATTTTCAGATACAGAGACACCAAAACACACACTCCAATCCCTGTCCCCTTTCTCTCTCTCTCTCTCTCTCTCTCTCTCTCTCTCTGTCTCTCGTGTCCTGTTAGTGCATGTCACTAACTCGGCTGACTGCATGTCAGAAACTCAACCTCTTCTCCACAGTCTTTGTGCTCTACTACCTCACAGGTTAACTTCTACCACAGCACTGCTTGGATAGTGTGACATGTGAGGTCGTGCTATAGCTGTGGTGTGAAATGCCACCTGCTGATTTAGTTATCATTAGTCATTAGTCAACTCATCTTGAGTGCCTGGGCTGTCACCTAACTACGTGATTCTTAATTAGCATAACAATAGCTCCACTCTGACAGATACATGTGAGTGTGTATGTGTGTGTGTGTTTGTCTGTCTGTGTATGTGTGTGTCTGAGTGTGTCATACTTATACTCTCATTATACACATTTGATTATTGTCACGTATGTAAACCATTAGATATTAATATATACTTTCAACAAATTGTACCACAATAACCAGAATTGAAATTATAATATTATTACTTTTATGAATGTTGTTGTAAGCTACTGTCATGACCATCTGTCCTACATCTCTCTCTGTCTCCCCTTCTGTTTCATTGGGTCTGAAGGACAGAGGGATGTTGTATGCTGTAAAGCCCTGTGAGGCAAATTGTGCTTTGTGATATTGATTGCTTGATTGATTGATTGACTGACTGACTGATTGATGTCCTCATCAGTAGTTTGGTTTTCAGAAGCCATCAAAGTTCTATTCCCATGTCATGGGTTCATTGTAAAAAAAAATGACCTTGCGTTCTATTGACATAACGGAACGCGACGCTCGCTTTCGACGTACGCCGGACCCCGAAATGGCGTGGGTCGAGGCCCCGTTCAACGCTGCTCGCAGCTTTAATTATTATTATTATTATTATTATTATTATTATTATTATTATTATTATTATTTCTTTCTTCCGCCGCGACTTTAAACTGGATTTTGACCCCCTAAACATGCTTCAAAACTCACCAAAATTGGCACGTATGTCAGGACTGGTGAAAAATTTTATCTAATGAAGAAATAAATTCAAAAAGTGCAAAAATGGCTCTGTAGCGCCACCTAGAATGACTGAATCAGACTGAATCACTAAAATGGCCGCTGCTGCCAGTAGGAATGTCGTAGGAAGACCAAACCAAAACAGCCGTGTTCGTTTCATCAAGACCTACAAATCACGTGCTCGCACCAATGACCTAAATCCAACAGGAAGTGAGGTATTTCCCTTTCAAAGTAAAATTTTCCTCAAAAACAAGAAATTCCTTAAAAATCGAACTACTCCTAAACCGTTTATCGTATCGGCCTCAAATTCGCACACATTATCGATCAATTGGTCCTTGTCAATTATTCTGCGTCAATTATAATTCATTTGAAGGGTTTGGATTTACTGGCCTCTTTTGTGTGATGTGCTCCCTTTACCTCCTGACGACTTGTTGTGCCACCTAGGCACACAAAAATGCCTGGTGCGACGGGTAGGAACCACTTAGAAAGACCAAACCAAAACTGTCGCGTTCGTCTCATAAAGACCTACAAATGTCGCACTGCAACCCCTGACCTAACTCCAACAGGAAGCGCACTGTTGTTGTTTGAATGTAAGATGGCGTTTTTGACAAATTCTGCCGCTCAAAGATTTTTTGCTCCTACACCGTTTATCAGAACTGCTTCAAACTTTCACAAATTACAGATCCACCCCTGGTGAACATTACTTGCGAAGGATTTTGTCCTAACTTGAACGGTTTGGATCTCCCAAGCGTTTGCAGGTGCAGAGCACAACTCCTCATGATGATCTCTGAGAGAAAAGATGAGTGACAACACATCCTAAACTTGTGACTAAGGCACATTTTTTAATTCCATAAACATACAAGCTTGATATCACTGCGTTCAGGACAAAATTATCTATCTGGTGATGCTTTCAGATTGAAAATGTGACTCACAGTTTGGCATCTAAAAGGACTAGTTTGTGAGATTTTCAATCCATTCTGCTGTCTGCCTGCAGCCACATGCAGTCCTTCATTAGCATAACAAAAGCTGAAGTGTGAGTGTGTGTGTGTGTGTGTGTGTGTGTGTGTGGCATTCCTAATTTTCCTAAATAAATGCCTGATAGCAAAAATTTGTAACTACAACATTCCCTGGTGTAACTTTTTTTTGCCTCATTGACAATTGGAATCAAATCTGTAGCTACATCTGTGCTGCAGATCATACTGTCTTTGTGTAAACAGGAATCAATCACCAAGAGCACACAACACGTGTGTTCATCTTAAAGGTATATGTTATCACAAAACTCTACATGTAAAACATCATTTACTCACTATTTATGAAAAATACAGTGTTGCAATGCCTATATGTTATGAAACTTTGTTATGTTTCCTTTTGAAATCAACATTATTAGGAGAAATACAGTTCCATTATTGACAATGCTATATCTCAATACACATGTTCCACAGCCAATTCATATTAAGCCTTGATCATAAATGTTTATAACATTGTAGTGTATACTTGAATATCTCAAAATTAATCAATTTCCTAAATTAACTCCACTGTAAACTTTTTCTAAAATTCTTCTATAATATTAATACTTTCAGTAGTGTCATTGTAAGCTGTCAAAATCCTCTGATTTTGTTATCATTAGTTATAGTCAACTCATCTTGAGTACATGGTCATTAATTAGCATAAAAATGGCTTCACAGATACGTGTGTGTGTGTGTGTGTGTATGTGTGTGTGTGTGTGTGTGTGTGTGTGTGTGTTTCTAATTTTCAGATACAGACACACCAAACACACACTCCACTCCCTGTCCCCTTTCTCTCTCTCTCTCTCTCTCTCTCTCTCTCTCTCTCTCTCTCTCTCTCTCTCTCTCTCTCTCTGTCTCTCGTGTCCTGTTAGTGCATGTCACTAACTCGGCTGACTGCATGTCAGAAACTCAACCTCTTCTCCACAGTCTTTGTGCTCTACTACCTCACAGGTTAACTTCTACCACATCACTGCTTGGATAGTGTGACATGTGAGGTCGTGCTATAGCTGTGGTGTCAAATGCCACCTGCTGATTTAGTTATCATTAGTCATTAGTCAACTCATCTTGAGTGCCTGGGCTGTCACCTAACTACGTGATTGTTAATTAGCATAACAATAGCTCCACTCTGACAGATACATGTGAGTGTGTATGTGTGTGTGTGTTTGTCTGTCTGTGTATGTGTGTCTGAGTGTGTCATACTTATACTCTCATTATACACATTTGATTATTGTCACGTATGTAAACCATTAGATATTAATATATACTTTCAACAAATTGTACCACAATAACCAGAATTGAAATTATAATATTATTACTTTTATGAATGTTGTTGTAAGCTACTGTCATGACCATCTGTCCTACATCTCTCTCTGTCTCCCCTTCTGTTTCATTGGGTCTGAAGAACAGAGGGATGTTGTATGCTGTAAAGCCCTGTGAGGCAAATTGTGCTTTGTGATATGATTGCTTGATTGATTGATTGACTGACTGACTGATTGATGTCCTCATCAGTAGTTTGATTTTCAGAAGCCATCAAAGTTCTACTCCCATGTCATGGGTTCATTGTAAAAAAATGACCTTGCGTTCTATTGACATAACAGAACGCGACGCTCGCTTTCGACGTACGCCGGACCCCGAAATGGCGTGGGTCGAGGCCCCGTTCAACGCTGCTCGCAGCTTTAATTATTAGGGGCCTCGAACGAAGGACGAGGTCCCTATTGTTCTTGTAGCGTTTATTATTATTATTATTATTATTATTATTATTATTATTATTATTATTTCTTTCTTCCGCCGCGACTTTAAACTGGATTTTGACCCCCTAAACATGCTTCAAAACTCACCAAAATTGGCACGTATGTCAGGACTGGTGAAAAATTTTATCTAATGAAGAAATAAATTCAAAAAGTGCAAAAATGGCTCTGTAGCGCCACCTAGAATGACTGAATCAGACTGAATCACTAAAATGGCCGCTGCTGCGGTAGGAATGTTGTAGGAAGACCAAACCACAACAGCCGTGTTCGTTTCATCAAGACCTACAAATCACGTGCTCGCACCAATGACCTAAATCCAACAGGAAGTGAGGTATTTCCCTTTCAAAGTAAAATTTTCCTCAAAACAAGAAATTCCTTAAAAATCGAACTACTCCTAAACCGTTTATCGTATCGGCCTCAAATTCGCACACATTATCGATCAATTGGTCCTTGTCAATTATTCTGCGTCAATTATAATTCATTTGAAGGGTTTGGATTTACTGGCCTCTTTTGTGTGATGTGCTCCCTTTACCTCCTGACGACTTGTTGTGCCACCTAGGCACACAAAAATGCCTGGTGCGACGGGTAGGAACCACTTAGAAAGACCAAACCAAAACTGTCGCGTTCGTCTCATAAAGACCTACAAATGTCGCGCTGCAACCCCTGACCTAACTCCAACAGGAAGTGCACTGTTGTTGTTTGAATGTAAGATGGCGTTTTTGACAAATTCTGCCGCTCAAAGATTTTTTGCTCCTACACCGTTTATCAGAACTGCTTCAAACTTTCACAAATTACAGATCTACCCCTGGTGAACATTACTTGAGAAGGATTTTGTCCTAACTTGAACGGTTTGGATCTCCCAAGCGTTTGCAGGTGCAGAGCACAACTCCTCATGATGATCTCTGTAAGAAAAGATGGGTGACAACACATCCTAAACTTGTGACTGAGGCACATTATTTTATTCCATAAACATACAAGCTTGATATCACTGCGTTCAGAACAAAATTATCTATCTGGTGATGCTTTCAGATTGAAAATGTGACTCACGGTTTGGTATCTAAAAGGACTAGTTTGTGAGATTTTCAGCCCATTCAGCTGTCTGCCTGCAGCCACATGCAGTCCTTAATTAGCATAACAAAAGCTGAAGTGTGAGTGTGTGTGTGTGTGTGTCTCTGTGTGTGTGTGTGTGTGTCATTCCTAATTTTCCTAAATAAATGCCTGATAGCAAAAATTTGTAACTACAACATTCCCTGGTGTAACTTTTTTTTGCCTCATTAACAATTGGAATCAAATCTGTAGCTGCATCTGTGCTGCAGATCATACTGTCTTTGTGTAAACAGGAATCAATCACCAAGAGCACACAACACGTGTGTTCATCTTAAAGGTATATTTTATCACAAAACTCTACATGTAAAACATCATTTACTCACTATTTATGGAAAATACAGTGTTGCAATGCCTATATGCTATGAAACTTTGTATGTTTCCTTTTGAAATCAACATTATTAGGAGAAATACAGTTCCATTATTGACAATGCTATATCTCAATACACATGTTCCACAGCCAATTCATATTAAGCCTTGATCATAAATGTTTATAACATTGTTGTGTATACTTGAATATCTCAAAATTAAATCAATTTCCTAAAATGTAACTCCACTGTAAACTTTTTCTAAAATTCTTCTATAATATTAATACTTTCAGTAGTGTCATTGTAAGCTGTCAAATGCTTCCTGCTGATGTTGTTATCATTAGTTATAGTCAACTCATCTTGAGTACATGGTCATTAATTAGCATAAAAATGGCTTCACAGATACGTGTGTGTGTGTGTGTGTGTGTGTGTGTGTGTGTGTGTGTGTGTGTGAGATTTCTAATTTTCAGATACAGACACACCAAAACACACACTCCAATCCCTGTCCCCTTTCTCTCTCTCTCTCTCTCTCTCTCTCTCTCTCTCTGTCTCTCGTGTCCTGTTAGTGCATGTCACTAACTCGGCTGACTGCATGTCAGAAACTCAACCTCTTCTCCACAGTCTTTGTGCTCTACTACCTCACAGGTTAACTTCTACCACAGCACTGCTTGGATAGTGTGACATGTGAGGTCGTGCTATAGCTGTGGTGTGAAATGCCACCTGCTGATTTAGTTATCATTAGTCATTAGTCAACTCATCTTGAGTGCCTGGGCTGTCACCTAACTACGTGATTCTTAATTAGCATAACAATAGCTCCACTCTGACAGATACATGTGAGTGTGTATGTGTGTGTGTGTTTGTCTGTCTGTGTATGTGTGTGTCTGAGTGTGTCATACTTATACTCTCATTATACACATTTGATTATTGTCACGTATGTAAACCATTAGATATTAATATATACTTTCAACAAATTGTACCACAATAACCAGAATTGAAATTATAATATTATTACTTTTATGAATGTTGTTGTAAGCTACTGTCATGACCATCTGTCCTACATCTCTCTCTGTCTCCCCTTCTGTTTCATTGGGTCTGAAGGACAGAGGGATGTTGTTACTGTAAAGCCCTGTGAGGCAAATTGTGCTTTGTGATATTGATTGCTTGATTGATTGATTGACTGACTGACTGATTGATGTCCTCATCAGTAGTTTGGTTTTCAGAAGCCATCAAAGTTCTATTCCCATGTCATGGGTTCATTGTAAAAAAAAATGACCTTGCGTTCTATTGACATAACGGAACGCGACGCTCGCTTTCGACGTACGCCGGACCCCGAAATGGCGTGGGTCGAGGCCCCGTTCAACGCTGCTCGCAGCTTTAATTATTATTATTAGGGGCCTCGAACGAAGGACGAGGTCCCTATTGTTCTTGTAGCGTTTATTATTAGGGCCTCGAACGAAGGACGAGGTCCCTATTGTTCTTGTAGCGTTTATTATTATTATTATTATTATTATTATTTTTTCTTTCTTCCGCCGCGACTTTAAACTGGATTTTGACCCCTAAACATGCTCCAAAACTCACCAAAATTGGCATGTATGTCAGGACTGGTGAAAAATTTTATCTAATGAAGAAATTAATTCAAAAAGTGCAAAAATGGCTCTGTAGCGCCACCTAGAATGACAAATCACTAAAATGGCCGCTGCTGCCAGTAGGAATGTCGTAGGAAGACCAAACCAAAACAGGTGTGTTCGTTTCATCAAGACCTACAAATCACGTGCTCGCACCAATGACCTAAATCCAACAGGAAGTGAGGTATTTCCCTTTCAAAGTAAAATTTTCCTCAAAAACAAGAAATTCCTTTAAAAATCATCTTCTCCTAAACCGTTCATCGTATCGGCCTCAAATTCGCACACATTATCGATCAATTGGTCCTTGTCAATTATTCTGCGTGAATTATCAGCCATTTGAAGGGTTTGGATTTACTGGCCTCTTCCGTGTGATGTGCTCCCTTTACCTCCTGACAACTTGTTGTGCCACCTAGGCACACAAAAATGCCCGGTGCGACGGGTAGGAACCACTTAGAAAGACCAAACCAAAACTGTCGCGTTCGTCTCATTAAGACCTACAAATCTCGCACTGCAACCCCTGACCTAACTCCAACAGGAAGCGCACTGTTGTTGTTTGAATGTAAGATGGCGTTTTTGACAAATTCTGTCGCTCAAAGATTTTTTGCTCCTACACCGTTTATCAGAACTGCTTCAAGCTTTCACAAATTACAGATCTACCCCTGGTGAACATTACTTGCGAAGGATTTTGTCCTAACTTGAACGGTTTGGATCTCCCAAGCGTTTGCAGGTGCAGAGCACAACTCCTCATGATGATCTCTGAGAGAAAAATGAGTGACAACACATCCTAAACTTGTGACTAAGGCACATTTTTTACTTCCATAAACATACAAGCTTGATATCACTGCGTTCAGGACAAAATTATCTATCTGGTGATGCTTTCAGATTGAAAATGTGACTCACAGTTTGGCATCTAAAAGGACTAGTTTGTGAGATTTTCAGCCCATTCTGCTGTCTGCCTGCAGCCACATGCAGTCCTTCATTAGCATAACAAAAGCTGAAGTGTGTGTGTGTGTGTGTGTGTGTGTGTGTGTGTGTGTGTGTGTGTGTGTCATTCCTAATTTTCCTAAAAAAAATGCCTGATAGAAAAAAATTGTAAATACAACATTCCCTGGTGTAACTTTTTTGCCTCATTAACAATTGGAATCAAATCTGTAGCTACATCTGTGCTGCAGATCATACTGTCTTTGTGTAAACAGGAATCAATCACCAAGAGCACACAACACATGTGTTCATCTTAAATGTATATTTTATCACAAAACTCTCCATGTAAAACACCATTTAGTCACTATTTATGGAAAATACAGTGTTGCAATGCCTATATGCTATGAAACTTTATGTTTCCTTATGAAATCAACATTATTAGGGAAAATACAGTTCCATTATTGACAATGCTATATCTCAATACACATGTTCCACAGCCAGTTCATATTAAGCCTTGATCATAAATGTTATAACTTTGTTGTGTATACTTCAATATCTCAAAATTAATCAATTTCCTAAAATGTAACTCCACTGTAAACTTTTTCTAAAATTCTTCTTTAATTTTAGTACTTTCAGTAGTGTCATTGTAAGCTGTCAAATGCCTCCAGCTGATTCTGTTATCATTAGTTATAGTCAACTCATCTTGAGTACATGGTCATTAATTAGCATAAAAATGGCTTCACAGATACGTGTGTGTGTGTGTGTGTGTGTGTGTGATTTCTAATTTTCAGATACAGACACACCAAAACACACACTCCAGTCCCTGTCCCCTTTCTCTCTCTCTCTCTCTCTCTCGTGTCCTGTTAGTGCATGTCACTAACTTCGCTGACTGCATGTGAGAAACTCAACCTCTTCTCCACAGTCTTTGTGCTCTAATACCTCACAGGTTAACTTCTACCACAGCACTGCTTGGATAGTGTGACATGTGATGTCGTGCTATAGCTGTGGTGTCAAATGCCACCTGCTGATTTAGTTATCATTAGTCATTAGTCAACTCATCTTGAGTGCCTGGGCTGTCACCTAACTATGGTCCTTAATTAGCATAACAATAGCTCCACTCTGACAGATACATGTGAGTGTGTTTGTGTGTGTGTGTTTGTCTGTCTGTGTATGTGTGTGTCTGTGTGTGTGTGTGTGTGTGTGTGTGTGTGTCATACTTATACTCTCATTATACACATTTGATTATTGTCACATATGTAAACCATTAGATATTAATATACACTTTCAACAAATTGTACCACAATAAGCAGAATTGAAATGATCATATTATTGCTTTTATTAATGTTGTTGTAAGCTACTGTCATGACCATCTGTCCTCTCTCTCTCTGTCTCCCCTTCTGTTTCATTGGGTCTGCAGAACAGAGGGATGTTGTATACTGTAAAGCCCTGTGAGGCAAATTGTGATTTGTTATTTGATTGCTTGATTGATTGATTGACTGACTGACTGATTGATGTCCTCAGTAGTTTGGTTTTCAGAAGCCATCAAAGTTCTACTCCCATGTCATGGGTTCATTGTAAAAAAATGACCTTGCGTTCTATTGACATAACAGAACGCGATGCTCGCTTTCGACGTACGCCGGACCCCGAGATGGCGTGGGTCGAGGCCCCGTTCAACGCTGCTCGCAGCTTTAATTATTTATTATTATTATTATTATTATTTCTTTCTTCCGCCGCGACTTTAAACTGGATTTTGACCCCCTAAACATGCTTCAAAACTCACCAAAATTGGTACGTATGTCAGGACTGGTGAAAAATTTTATCTAATGAAGAAATAAATTCAAAAAGTGCAAAATGGCTCTGTAGCGCCACCTAAAAGATTCAGACTGAATCACTAAAATGGCCGCTGCTGCCAGTAGGAATGTCGTAGGAAGACCAAACCAAAACAGCCGTGTTCGTTTCATCAAGACCTACAAATCACGTGCTCGCACCAATGACCTAAATCCAACAGGAAGTGAGGTATTTCCCTTTCAAAGTAAAATTTTCCTCAAAAACAAGAAATTCCTTAAAAATCGAACTACTCCTAAACCGTTTATCGTATCGGCCTCAAATTCGCACACATTATCGATCAATTGGTCCTTGTCAATTATTCTGCGTCAATTATAATTCATTTGAAGGGTTTGGATTTACTGGCCTTCCGTGTGATGTGCTCCCTTTACCTCCTGACGACTTGTTGTGCCACCTAGGCACACAAAAATGCCCGGTGCGACAGGTAGGAACCAGTTAGAAAGACCAAACCAAAACTGTCGCGTTCGTCTCATAAAGACCTACAAATGTCGCACTGCAACCCCTGACCTAACTCCAACAGGAAGCGCACTGTTGTTGTGAATGTAAGATGGCGTTTTTGACAAATTCTGTGGCTCAAAGATTTTTTGCTCCTACACCGTTTATCAGAACTGCTTCAAACTTTCACAAATTACAGATCTACCCCTGGTGAACATTACTTGCGAAGGATTTTGTCCTAACTTGAACGGTTTGGATCTCCCAAGCGTTTGCAGGTGCAGAGCACAACTCCTCATGATGATCTGAGAGAAAAATGAGTGACAACACATCCTAAACTTGTGACTAAGGCACATTTTTTAATTCCATAAACATACAAGCTTGATATCACTGCGTTCAGGACAAAATTATCTATCTGGTGATGCTTTCAGATTGAAAATGTGACTCACAGTTTGGCATCTAAAAGGACTAGTTTGTGAGATTTTCAGCCCATTCTGCTGTCTGCCTGCAGCCACATGCAGTCCTTCATTAGCATAACAAAAGCTGAAGTGTGTGTGTGTGTGTGTGTGTGTGTGTGTGTGTGTGTGTGTGTGTGTGTGGCATTCCTAATTTTCCTAAATAAATGCCTGATAGCAAAAATTTGTAACTACAACATTCCCTGGTGTAACTTTTTTTTGCCTCATTAACAATTGGAATTAAATTTTTCTGTATCTGTGCTTCTGTTATCTTTGTGTAAACAGGAATCAATCACCAAGAGCACACAACACGTGTGTTCATCTTAAAGGTATATTTTATCACAAAACTCTACATGTAAAACATCATTTACTCACTATTTATGAAAAATAAAGTGTTGCAATGCCTATATGCTATGAAACTTTGTTATGTTTCCTTTTGAAATCAACATTATTAGGAGAAATACAGTTCCATTATTGACAATGCTATATCTCATACACATGTTCCACAGCCAATTCATATTAAGCCTTGATCATAAATGTTTATAACATTGTTGTGTATACTTGAATATCTCAAAATTAATCAATTTCCTAAAATGTAACTCCACTGTAAACTTTTTCTACAATTCTTCTATAATATTAATACTTTCAGTAGGGTCATTGTAAGCTGTCAAAAGCCTCCAGCTGATTTTGTTATCATTAGTTATAGTCAACTCATCTTGAGTACATGGTCATTAATTAGCATAAAAATGGCTTCACAGATACGTGTGTGTGTGTGTGTGTGTGTGTATGTGTGTGTGTGTGTGTGTGTGTGTGTGTGATTTCTAATTTTCAGATACAGACACACCAAAACACACACTCCACTCCCTGTCCCCTTTCTTTCTCTCTCTCTCTCTCTCTCTCTCTCTCTCTCTCTCTCTCTCTCTCTCTCTCTCTCTCTCTCTCTCGTGTCCTGTTAGTGCATGTCACTAACTCGGCTGACTGCATGTCAGAAACTCAACCTCTTCTCCACAGTCTTTGTGCTCTACTACCTCACAGGTTAACTTCTACCACAGCACTGCTTGGATAGTGTGACATGTGAGGTCGTCCTATAGCTGTGGTGTGAAATGCCACCTGCTGATTTAGTTATCATTAGTCATTAGTCAACTCATCTTGAGTGCCTGGGCTGTCACCTAACTACGTGATTCTTAATTAGCATAACAATAGCTCCACTCTGACAGATACATGTGAGTGTGTATGTGTGTGTGTGTTTGTCTGTCTGTGTATGTGTGTGTCTGAGTGTGTCATACTTATACTCTCATTATACACATTTGATTATTGTCACGTATGTAAACCATTAGATATTAATATATACTTTCAACAAATTGTACCACAATAACCAGAATTGAAATTATAATATTATTACTTTTATGAATGTTGTTGTAAGCTACTGTCATGACCATCTGTCCTACATCTCTCTCTGTCTCCCCTTCTGTTTCATTGGGTCTGAAGGACAGAGGGATGTTGTATGCTGTAAAGCCCTGTGAGGCAAATTGTGCTTTGTGATATTGATTGCTTGATTGATTGATTGACTGACTGACTGATTGATGTCCTCATCACTAGTTTGGTTTTCAGAAGCCATCAAAGTTCTATTCCCATGTCATGGGTTCATTGTAAAAAAAAATGACCTTGCATTCTATTGACATAACAGAACGCGACGCTCGCTTTCGACGTACGCCGGACCCCGAAATGGCGTGGGTCGAGGCCCCGTTCAACGCTGCTCGCAGCTTTAATTATTATTCTTTCTTTCTTCCGCCGCGACTTTAAAGTGGATTTTGACCCTTTAAACATGCTTCAAAACTCACCAAAATTGGTACGTATGTCAGGACTGGTAAAAAATTTTATCTAATGAAGAAATAAAATTAAAAAGTGCAAAAATGGCTCTGTAGCGCCACCTAGAATGACTGAATCACTAAAATGGCCACTGCTGCCAGTAGGAATGTCGTAGGAAGACCAAACCAAAACAGCCGTGTTCGTTTCATCAAGACCTACAAATCACGTGCTCGCACCAATGACCTAAATCCAACAGGAAGTGAGGTATTTCCCTTTCAAAGTAAAATTTTCCTCAAAAACAAGAAATTCCTTAAAAATCGAACTACTCCTAAACCGTTTATCGTATCGGCCTCAAATTCGCACACATTATCGATCAATTGGTCCTTGTCAATTATTCTGCGTCAATTATAATTCATTTGAAGGGTTTGGATTTACTGGCCTCTTTTGTGTGATGTGCTCCCTTTACCTCCTGACGACTTGTTGTGCCACCTAGGCACACAAAAATGCCTGGTGCGACGGGTAGGAACCACTTAGAAAGACCAAACCAAAACTGTCGCGTTCGTCTCATAAAGACCTACAAATGTCGCACTGCAACCCCTGACCTAACTCCAACAGGAAGCGCACTGTTGTTGTTTGAATGTAAGATGGCGTTTTTGACAAATTCTGCCGCTCAAAGATTTTTTGCTCCTACACCGTTTATCAGAACTGCTTCAAACTTTCACAAATTACAGATCTACCCCTGGTGAACATTACTTGAGAAGGATTTTGTCCTAACTTGAACGGTTTGGATCTCCCAAGCGTTTGCAGGTGCAGAGCACAACTCCTCATGATGATCTCTGTAAGAAAAGATGGGTGACAACACATCCTAAACTTGTGACTGAGGCACATTTTTTATTCCATAAACATACAAGCTTGATATCACTGCGTTCAGAACAAAATTATCTATCTGGTGATGCTTTCAGATTGAAAATGTGACTCATGGTTTGGTATCTAAAAGGACTAGTTTGTGAGATTTTCAGCCCATTCTGCTGTCTGCCTGCAGCCACATGCAGTCCTTAATTAGCATAACAAAAGCTGAAGTGTGAGTGTGTGTCTGTGTGTGTGTGTGTGTGTGTGTGTGTGTGTGTGTGTCTGTGTGTGTGGCATTCCTAATTTTCCTAAATAAATGCCTGATAGCAAAAATTTGTAACTACAACATTCCCTGGTGTAACTTTTTTTTGCCTCATTAACAATTGGAATCAAATCTGTAGCTACATCTGTGCTGCAGATACTGTCTTTGTGTAAACAGGAATCAATCACCAAGAGCACACAACACGTGTGTTCATCTTAAAGGTATATTTTATCACAAAACTCTACATGTAAAACATCATTTACTCACTATTTATGAAAAATACAGTGTTGCAATGCCTATATGCTATGAAACTTTGTTATGTTTCCTTTTGAAATCAACATTATTAGGGAAAATACAGTTCCATTATTGACAATGCTATATCTCAATACACAAGTTCCACAGCCAATTCATATTAAGCCTTGATCATAAATGTTTATAACATTGTTGTGTATACTTGAATATCTCAAAATTAATCAATTTCCTAAAATGTAACTCCACTGTAAACTTTTTCTAAAATTCTTCTATAATATTAATACTTTCAGTAGTGTCATTGTAAGCTGTCAAATGCTTCCTGCTGATGTTGTTATCATTAGTTATAGTCAACTCATCTTGAGTACATGGTCATTAATTAGCATAAAAATGGCTTCACAGATACGTGTGTGTGTGTGTGTGTGTGTGTGTGTGTGTGTGTGTGTGTGTGTGTGAGATTTCTAATTTTCAGATACAGACACCAAAAACACACACTCCAATCCCTGTCCCCTTTCTCTCTCTCTCTCTCTCTCTCTCTCTCTCTGTCTCTGTGTCCTGTTAGTGCATGTCACTAACTCGGCTGACTGCATGTCAGAAACTCAACCTCTTCTCCACAGTCTTTGTGCTCTACTACCTCACAGGTTAACTTCTACCACAGCACTGCTTGGATAGTGTGACATGTGAGGTCGTGCTATAGCTGTGGTGTGAAATGCCACCTGCTGATTTAGTTATCATTAGTCATTAGTCAACTCATCTTGAGTGCCTGGGCTGTCACCTAACTACGTGATTCTTAATTAGCATAACAATAGCTCCACTCTGACAGAACATGTGAGTGTGTATGTGTGTGTGTGTTTGTCTGTCTGTGTATGTGTGTGTCTGAGTGTGTCATACTTATACTCTCATTATACACATTTGATTATTGTCACGTATGTAAACCATTAGATATTAATATATACTTTCAACAAATTGTACCACAATAACCAGAATTGAAATTATAATATTATTACTTTTATGAATGTTGTTGTAAGCTACTGTCATGACCATCTGTCCTACATCTCTCTCTGTCTCCCCTTCTGTTTCATTGGGTCTGAAGGACAGAGGGATGTTGTATGCTGTAAAGCCCTGTGAGGCAAATTGTGCTTTGTGATATTGATTGCTTGATTGATTGATTGACTGACTGACTGATTGATGTCCTCATCAGTAGTTTGGTTTTCAGAAGCCATCAAAGTTCTATTCCCATGTCATGGGTTCATTGTAAAAAAAAATGACCTTGCGTTCTATTGACATAACGGAACGCGACGCTCGCTTTCGACGTACGCCGGACCCCGAAATGGCGTGGGTCGAGGCCCCGTTCAACGCTGCTCGCAGCTTTAATTATTAGGGGCCTCGAACGAAGGACGAGGTCCCTATTGTTCTTGTAGCGTTTATTATTATTATTATTATTATTAGGGGCCTCGAACGAAGGACGAGGTCCCTATTGTTCTTGTAGCGTTTATTATTAGGGGCCTCGAACGAAGGACGAGGTCCCTATTGTTCTTGTAGCGTTTATTATTATTATTATTATTATTATTATTAGGGACCTCGACAGAGGACCCTCTTGTTCCTGTAGCGTTTATTATTATTATTATTATTATTTTTTCTTTCTTCCGCCGCCACTTTAAACTGGATTTTGACCCCCTAAACATGCTTCAAAACTCACCAAAATTGGTACGTATGTCAGGACTGGTGAAAAATTTTATGTAATGAAGAAATAAAATTAAAAAGTGCAAAAATGGCTCTGTAGCGCCACCTAGAATGACTAATCACTAAAATGGCCGCTGCTGCCAGTAGGAATGTCGTAGGAAGACCAAACCAAATCAGCCGTGTTCGTTTCATCAAGACCTACAAATCACGTGCTCGCACCAATGACCTAAATCCAACAGGAAGTGAGGTATTTCCCTTTCAAAGTAAAATTTTCCTCAAAAACAAGAAATTCCTTAAAAATCCAACTACTCCTAAACCGTTTATCGTATCGGCCTCAAATTCGCACACATTATCGATCAATTGGTCCTTGTCAATTATTGTGCGTGAATTATCAGCCATTTGAAGGGTTTGGATTTACTGGCCTCTTCCGTGTGATGTGCTCCCTTTACCTCCTGACAACTTGTTGTGCCACCTAGGCACACAAAAATGCCCGGTGCGACGGGTAGGAACCACTTAGAAAGACCAAACCAAAACTGTCGCGTTTGTCTCATAAAGACCTACAAATGTCGCGCTGCAACCCCTGACCTAACTCCAACAGGAAGCGCACTGTTGTTGTTTGAATGTAAGATGGCGTTTTTAACAAATTCTGTCGCTCAAAGATTTTTTGCTCCTACACCGTTTATCAGAACTGCTTCAAACGTTCACAAATTACAGATCTACCCCTGGTGAACATTACTTGTGAAGGATTTGTCCTAGCTTGAACGGTTTGGATCCCAAGCGTTTGCAGGTGCAGAGCACAACTCTTCATGATGATCTCTGTAAGAAAAGATGAGTGACAACACATCCTAAACTTGTGACTAAGGCACATTTTTTTATTCCATAAACATACAAACTTGATATCACTGCGTTCAGAACAAAATTATCTATCTGGTGATACTTTCACATTGAAAATGTGACTCATGGTTTGGCATCTAAAAGGACTAGTTTGTGAGATTTTCAGCCCATTCTGCTGTCTGCCTGCAGCCACATGCAGTCCTTCATTAGCATAACAAAAGCTGAAGTGTGATTGTGTGTGTGTGTGTGTGTGTGTGTGTCTCTGTGTGTGTGTCATTCCTAATTTCCTAAATAAATGCCTGATAGTAAAAAATTTGTAAATACAACATTCTCTGGTGTAACTTTTTTGCCTCATTAACAATTGGAATCAAATCTGTAGCTACATCTGTGCTGCAGATCATACTGTCTTTGTGTAAACAGGAATCAATCACCAAGAGCACACAACACGTGTGTTCATCTTAAAAGTATATTTTATCACAAAACTCTACATGTAAAACATCATTTAGTCACTATTTATGAAAAATACAGTGTTGCAATGCCTGTATGCAATGAAACTTTGTTATGTTTCCTTATGAAATCAACATTATTAGGGAAAATACAGTTCCATTATTGACAAAGCTATATCTCAATACACATGTTCCACAGCCAATTCATATTAAGCCTTGATCATAAATGTTTATAACTTTGTTGTATATTTGAATATCTCAAAATTAATCAATTTCCTAAAATGTAACTCCACTGTAAACTTTTCTAAAATTTCTTTAATTTTAGTACTTTCAGTAGTGTCATTGTCAGCTGTCAAATGCCCAGCTGATTTTGTTATCTTTAGTTATAGTCAACTCATCTTGAGTACATGGTCATTAATTAGCATAAAAATGGCTTCACAGATACGTGTGTATGTGTGTGTGTGTGTGTGTGTGTGATTTCTAATTTTCAGATACAGACACACCAAAACGCACACTCCAATCCCTGTCCCCTTTCTCTCTCTCTCTCTCTCTCTCTGTCTCTCTCTCTCTCTCTCCCTCTCTCTCATGTCCTGTTAGTGCATGTCACTAACTCTGACTGCATGTCAGAAACTCAACCTCATCTCCACATTCTTTGTGCTCTAATACCTCACAGGTTAACTTCTACCACACTGCTTGGATAGTGTGACATGTGATGTCATGCTATAGCTGTGGTGTCAAATGCCACCTGCTGATTTAGTTATCATTAGTCATTAGTCAACTCATCTTGAGTGCCTGGGCTGTCACCTAACTACACCAAAACACACTCCAATCCCTGTCCCCTTTCTCTCTCTCTCTCTCTCTCTGTCTCTCTCTCTCTCTCTCTCTCTCTCTCTCTCTCTCTCATGTCCTGTTAGTGCATGTCACTAACTCGGCTGACTGCATGTCAGAAACTCAACCTCTTCTCCACAGTCTTTGTGCTATACTACCTCACAGATTAACTTCTACCACAGCACTGCTTGGATAGTGTGACATGTGAGGTCGTGCTAGCTGTGGTGTCAAATGCCACCTGCTGATTTAGTTATCATTAGTCATTAGTCAACTCATCTTGAGTGCCTGGCTGTCACCTAACTACGTGGTCTTTAATTAGCATAACAATAGCTCCACTCTGACAGATACATGTGAGTGTGTATGTGTGTGTGTGTTTGTCTGTCTGTGTATGTGTGTGTGTGTGTGTGTGTGTGTCATACTTATACTGTCATTATACACATTTGATTATTGTCACATGTGTAAACCATTAGATATTAAATATACTTTCAACAAATTGTACCACAATAAGCAGAATTGAAATTATAATACTATTACTTTTATTAATGTTGTTGTAAGCTACTGTCATTACCATCTGTCCTACATCTCTCTCTGTCTCCCCTTCTGTGTCATTGGGTCTGAAGAACAGAGGGATGTTGTATGCTGTAAAGCCCTGTGAGGCAAATTGTGATTTGTGATATTGATTGCTTGATTGATTGACTGACTGACTGATTGATGTCCTCATCAGTAGTTTGGTTTTCAGAAGCCATCAAAGTTCTACTCCCATGTCATGGGTTCATTGTCAAAAAAAATGACCTTGCGTTCTATTGACATAACAGAACGCGACGCTCGCTTTCGACGTACGCCGGACCCCGAAATAGCGTGGGTCGAGGTCCGTTCAACGCTGCTCGCAGCTTTAATTAGGGGCCTCGAACGAAGGACGAGGTCCCCTCTTGTTCTTGTAGCGTTTATTATTATTATTATTATTATTATTATTATTATTATATATTATTATTTCTTTCTTCCGCCGCGACTTTAAAGTGGATTTTGACCCCCTAAACATGCTTCAAACTCACCAAAATTGGCACGTATGTCAGGACTGGTGAAAAATTTTATCTAATGAAGAAATTAATTCAAAAGTGCAAAAATGGCTCTGTAGCGCCACCTAAATGACTGAATCACTAAAATGGCCGCTGCTGCCAGTAGGAATGTCGTAGGAAGACCAAACCAAAACAGGTGTGTTCGTTTCATCAAGACCTACAAATCACGTGCTCGCACCAATGACCTAAATCCAACAGGAAGTGAGGTATTTCCTTTCAAAGTAAAATGTTCCTCAAAAACAAGAAATTCCTTAAAATCGAACTACTCCTAAACCGTTTATCGTATCGGCCTCAAATTTCGCACACATTATCGATCTATTGGTCCTTGTCAATTATTCTGCGTGAATTATTAACCATTTGAAGCGTTTGGATTTACTGGCCTCTTTTGTGTGATGTGCTCCCTTTACCTCCTGACGACTTGTTGTGCCCCTAGGCACACAAAAATGCCCGGTGCGACGGGTAGGAACCACTTAGAAAGACCAAACCAAAACTGTCGCGTTCGTCTCATAAAGACCTACAAATGTCGCACTGCAACCCCTGACCTAACTCCAACAGGAAGCGCACTGTTGTTGTTTGAATGTAAGATGGCGTTTTTGACAAATTCTGTCGCTCAAGATTTTTTGCTCCTACACCGTTTATCAGATCTCCTTCAAAGTTTCACAAATTACAGATCTACCCCTGGTGAACATTACTTGCGAAGGATTTTGTCCTGACTTGAACGGTTTGGATCGTACAAGCGTTTGCAGGTGCAGAGCACAACTCCTCATGATGATCTCTGTAAGAAAAGATGGGTGACAACACATCCTAAACTTGTGACTAAGGCACATTTTTTTATTCCATAAACATACAAGCTTGATATCACTGCGTTCAGAACAAAATTATCTATCTGTGATGCTTTCAGATTGAAAATGTGACTCACAGTTTGGCATCTAAAAGGACTAGTTTGTGAGATTTTCAGCCCATTCTGCTGTCTGCCTGCAGCCACATGCAGTCCTTCATTAGCATAACAAAAGCTGAAGTGTGAGTGTGTGTGTGTGTGTGTCTGTGTGTGTGTGTGTGTGTGTGTGTGTGTGTGTGTGTCATTCCTAATTTTCCTAAATAAATGCCTGATAGTAAAAAATTTGTAAATACAACATTCCCTGGTGTAACTTTTTGCCTCATTAACAATTGGAATCAAATCTGTAGCTACATCTGTGCTGCAGATCATACTGTCTTTGTGTAAACAGGAATCAATCACCAAGAGCACACAACACGTGTGTTCATCTTAAACATATATTTTATCACAAAACTCTACATGTAAAACATCATTTACTCACTATTTATGAAAAATACAGTGTTGCAATGCCTGTATGCAATGAAACTTTGTTATGTTTCCTTTTGAAATCAACATTATTAGGGAAAATACAGTTCCATTATTGACAAAGCTATATCTCAACACACATGTTCCACAGCCAATTCATATTAAGCCTTGATCATAAATGTTTATAACTTTGTTGTGTATACTTGAATATCTCAAAATTAATCAATTTCCTAAAATGTAACTCCGCTGTAAACTTTTTCTAAAATTCTTCTTTAATTTTAGTACTTTCAGTAGTGTCATTGTAAGCTGTCAAATGCCTCCAGCTGATTTTGTTATCATTAGTTATAGTCAACTCATCTTGAGTACATGGTCATTAATTAGCATAAAAATGGCTTCACAGATACGTGTGTATGTGTGTGTGTGTGATTTCTAATTTTCAGATACAGACACACCAAAACACACACTCCAATCCCTGTCCCCTTTCTCTCTCTGTCTCTCTCTCTGTCTCTCGTGTCCTGTTAGTGCATGTCACTAACTCGGCTGACTGCATGTCAGAAACTCAACCTCTTCTCCACAGTCTTTGTGCTCTACTACCTCACAGTTAACTTCTACCACAGCACTGCTTGGATAGTGTGACATGTGATGTCGTGCTATAGCTGTGGTGTCAAATGCCACCTGCTGATTTAGTTATCATTAGTCGTTAGTCAACTCATCTTGAGTGCCTGGGCTGTCACCCAACTACATGGTTCTTAATTAGCATAACAATAGCTCCACTCTGACAGATACATGTGAGTGTGTTTGTGTGTGTGTGTTTGTCTGTCTGTGTATGTGTGTGTCTGTGTGTGTGTGTGTGTGTGTGTAACAGGACAACATAGATGATTGTGACCAGGTTATGTGTGTCATTTTACACATATTGTAACAGGTAAATGTATGGAATAGTAAGTTGTTGCTGTGGGTTCATTGTATGTGCTCTGAATTGAAGTGAGTGATGTGGAGGGTTACAGAAAGTGATGTCTTTTCAAGTACAAGTCAAAGACAGTGGCACTGTTTATTAAAAATATATATGTTTGATGAAATGTAACTTTCAGAATGTACAAGGTTTTCTGTTAATCATCAAAGTTTTCTGGGTAGAAAGCATGTTATTTTATGACAGACCTTATACAATTGATGTTGTATATCTATGGTAATGTTTTGTGATCCTGGTTAAATGTTGTTTGTAGGTATACATGTCTGTTATTTCATTGTTTTACAGAGTAAATATGTTGTACTGATATGAGTTGTTTTGTGGATATTACAGGGGAACATTCAATTTGTAACAGTATGACAGGCACCAGTTTGTTGACAACATACTTTATTCATCATGTCATTTTATTGTGAGGAAACAACAATACATTGTGTCATTGTTGGTGGCTGTATATGCAATGAAACAATAAATCAACAATGTAGTGTCAGTTTTTGCACGTGCATCATGTTCCTCTTAAGAAAAAGACTATTGTGATTACAGTAAACTGGGCCAAAAGTTAAATTATACAGAGAATACACAATACGATTACATGGAGCGGTTGGGATGTTCCATTTCAGTTGCATTATCCACCATCTCAGGGAGAACAAAGAACAGATAAAAAGTAAATACCACAGTCAACATAGTCGTGTAATTGATGTTGCGTTACTGAGGCATAGTGAGGTTGAAATGGACAGGGAGAGAGAAAATCATGGAATCCAATTAAAAGTAGACACAACAAACAACATTTGCAATAATATCATATTCAGTGTCCTGATAGGCAGATTTGGCATGCAGAATGAAGAATGTCTTTGTTGTGTTGCTACAATAGAATTGCTTGGAACAGTAGATGGATATAGAAGCCATGCAATATGTACTTGTGGGATAAATTTTAATATTCTACATTTTAAGGAGTTATGTTGTAAGAGTTGCACATAAAGATAGTATGAGTTAATCCATCACTAAGCGTAAATACATACAATGACAATTACAATAGAGACCCACAACAAACCTGGGTTGACAAAGTCTAACACATATATTTTACAAAAAAGCGCTGTAAAAATGCAGATTATATTAATAAACTATCAACACAATATACACTTAGTACAACAAGTAATCATCCACCCATTTCATGATACATAAATCTGCGAATGTACAATATGTGCACAAAACAACGTCAATATTCTAAAAACACCATCTCTATACAAGTCAGTATTCACACACACTTAAAAGAAATACGCATTATAAAAATATAATAACAATAAAGATTAATATAAAAATATATGTTCACCTTGTTGTATGCATTGTGACGTGGCAAAGAGGGACAGACTTTAGAACAATAATTTAACCAAATTCATGGGATAGTGAACTTACATACTCTCAATACAATAGGCAACTAGTAGTCATTTTCATAGCATAATTCTATACATACACACAAATACAAATAGTGACATGTAACCAGCAGTAGCAAGTATATTTTGTGTGTGTGGCAACCTTACAGAGATTACATTAACCACTTTAATATCATGTAGATCAACAGTGCACTACACAGTCATCTTCACTTAGTCTAACTGTACAGACAACCTGTTTATAAAGTCTGTGTCACGCTGATCATTTTTTATGGTAAAACTACACAGAATACCTTCATGATCACTGAAGTACGTGGGCATCACTGCACATTCTACATCATAATGTGTGGATTTGACATAAACGTGATCGATTAATGTACCTTTTTCTGTTGTCTCCTGTGTTACATGTTGCTCAAATCCTTTTTGGCCCATGAATTTAGAAATTGAAGAATTTTTCAAAAGATCCTCATTAAAATCTCCCATCACTACAAGTGTGTCACTAATTGGATTCAGCCAGTCAAGTAAGTTCCCCAGATTTTGTTGAAATAAAGACTTTGGATAACATGGTGGACGATAAATGACTGCCATCAGAATGTTAAATTTGCTACACAGGCACACCAAACACTCTAGATTCAAATTGGGTGCCTGCAGGATGGTACAGTCCAAATTGCCTACACTATACAAACCAACTCCACCATGTTCTAAATCCTGGAGTTCTAACAATTTGGGGTTACTGCTGTTGTAACACAAACCTCGTGGACGACTGTGGAAAGCATATCCATCAATTTGGACACTGTGTGACGAGGATTGTGCAGTGAGCCATGTTTCTGTGACAGCAATACAGTTAGGCTGTAAATGCTGTGTGCAAGACACCAAATGTGCCAGATGGCGACTTAAATTTTGAACATTCATTAAATACACAGAGAAACATTGTGCAGTCAATGAAGGTTTCGGCTGTTCAATTAAAAATGGGGGCATGCTGTCTAAAGCCTCCTTTATGGCATCCTTGCAGTAAATTGCCTTCTCTTTAAAATCAGTGATAATCAGTCCAGACAAAGCCCTAACACGACTCAAAGCTACATATGCTTGCCCGGGTGCAAACACGTTCTGCAAAGACACTACAGCTTGGTCTACCGTTAATCCCTGCACCTTATGCACTGTACACGCCCATGCTAGCCTAAGAGGAAACTGAAATCGCAGTCCACCTGCTTTAGTTGCCCTGTCCTCCTCGGGATCAATAGCAGTAGAAGACCTGCATTCTACTGCTGCATGTGCACGTGTTTTCCGCCTGTGTGAGCCAATTTCCTTGTCATCAAATTTGACATAAACTGTTTTAGGAAATGTGTTATTATCACCAAAATCGATATGAGTGACCGTGCCACATGCACCATTGACGAGACCATCTTCAACATCTACATTCTTACACAACATAACACGCGCGTTCCTTGCCAAATACAACCTGTCAGGTAAATATGTGTCTGCATTACTGTGATGCCCTGCTGTACATTCCAATTGACCTGTTTTTTTGTTATGTTTATAATCTTTGGCTTCAATCTCAACATAATCTGGACACATGTTAATCAACTGCATAAAATTATGCTCACTTACTTGTGCATTGGTTGGAAAAATATGCAAAGCTGAACTCTTTTCCCCTGTCTCGCAAGTTTTCAATATTTCCACATCAGTAGCTAACATGGGGGTGGCCTTTGAACGCACTCTCAACCTGTTCAGCAACGCTGCAAACACACTATCCTTTTGCCTAACTATGGTTGTCAACTCCACTATACTAAAACCACTCCACAGGTCCACACCAAGTGGACAGGTGTACAGAGGCTTCCCTTTAACGGGAGGCAACTGATAAAAGTCTCCAACAGCTATCACACTGACATTACCAAATGGGGAAAAGTCGCCTGTCTGTTTCACCTGCCTTAACCTACCATGAACATATGCCAACAGATTGTGATCCACCATACTGATTTCATCTATGATTAGAATTTGGAGGTGACTAAATTTGGCTCGCAAAGAGTTAAGTTTGTCCTCACCCAAAGGGATGTAAGGCAAACTAGCATGTGTGCCAATACTGAATGTGTGATGAATTGTCGCTGCATTTAAATTGTATGCAGCTATGCCTGTAGGTGCGGTTAACAAAACACAAATACCATCGGGTTGATTACAAAGTGTGGACAACAACCTCCCTGCCTCATACTGAATAGCCCTAATTAAATGACTCTTCCCAGTCCCTGCACCACCTGTCACAAATACATGCAGAGGTTTTGGGTTTTTACCGATCACCTTCTGCAAACACCACTGTCTGACCTTATAAAACACAGCCATCTGTGTCTCATTCAGAGACCTAACTAAAGCCAAGCCGTCACTTCTACACATCACATTTTTCTTCCTCTCCAACTGTGCTACCTGTCTAGTGCCAACAACTAAATCTGGCACATTCTCCAGATGTTGTTGTAACTGCTCTTCTACTATCTCAGAGTCCTGCTGCTGCCTTCTCTCCTCTAAACACTCAAGGCGTTCAATTTCCTGTTCAGGACACAGGCCCCCCCAAGCATCCTCCTCATCTACACCATGCTGCTCTGCAATCTCCTGTGCATGCTCTAAATCTGGATCCTCTGCATCAAACACTGCTCTGTTATTCTTTACCACGTCCTTCACTGCATGTACTGATCTGTCACTAAAGGTCACATTTCCATTGTCATGAAACTGTTCAAACAGCTCAAAGCCTTCAGGTTTGAGGTCTGAGTCAGTTCTATATGGGAGGAATAACTGCAGCAAACTCTGAAAATGCATCTCTGGATGTTTTGCCACACTAACGCGCATGTATCGAACAACTGCAAACTGAGTCCGAGTTCTCTTCAAAATAAAGCCCAAATCATTTTGTAATGCAATCATGTCCATAGACTTTTCGTTTTTGGAAAGAACACGATATTGTGATGCAAATGTTGCCATACACATATTTTCAAACACATCATCGTCAGGTCTGTTCTTATATCTATCCACGAAGCTCGTCATCCACATATCTTTTGTGCTAAGTTCATGTGCAGATGCTCTCTGCCTCAAAACACTGAGCGGTAAACTCATCTTCACTATATTATTCCCTGTTGGCACAAACACAACCTTCCTTGAGCACTCCTTCAAATGCATGTTTGTTAATCTATACACGGCTTCCTGAGCACTAACGTCCCTATTATGTAAATACACACTACCCAACTTCTTCAACGCGTCTTTAGCTGAGACATTTCCTTGGTTCTTGGCTTCTTTTTGGGCATTACTCAATAAAAGGCCAATTTCTCGCTCTGCTTTTGTAATATATGATATGATATACACAACAACTGCATAGGCATCAGTAACAAAGCTCACATCAATGTTAGCATTCCAACACTTCAACAACTGCTTGCTATACTGATTAACCCACACGTCATTTACTCCTCTTTTATAAACTACTTTTGTCTTCTTTTGCATTGTCCGATATGCCTTTTCAAAAATTTCCTGATTAATGCCCACACTCATAAATAACTCCTCTACACTAGCAAACAACTCACTTTCCACTGCTTTCTTGACAGATTCAAGTATAGACTTTGCAAGCTCTACTGTCATGTTCTTATTCCTGTCAAAACACCTACAGACTGGTTTGTTGTCTGACTGAGGATCCTCTCCTGTCTTCTCTGCCTCTTCCTTGTCACATGTACATTTTTTGGCTTCGATTTTACAAATAAATGTACGCTGAGACACAGGTTTTGGGAAATTAAAACGACATACTGTCTTCTTTTTCCTGCATGACTTTGAATGTCGTTTTGAATGACATTGCACTGATGACACAATGTCCAATAATGTATCATCATCTGTAGGTAACTCACATGATATGTACTTATCAATAAACTCTACAACCTCGTCATCTGTATTTTTATCAATTTTTGGAGCACCCTCAATCCAAAACAGGCAGTGAACATGAGGAGAACCACGTTGCTGAAACTCAACCCTATAAAAATAATCTATTATTTTGCCAATTGGTTGAGCAGGAGACATGAGAACCTCTTTCAGAAAGCAATGCCATCTGTAATCAAACATTCTTGCTGCTGTAACTGGGTTACCACGCAACAATTCACACCTGTCTGCCCACTCCAGATCCTCTACTGTTTGTGTTCTGCCTTCCTGTTTGAGGATGCTGGTTAAGAGATTTTGCCAGCGTAGATCTGCAGATGAAAATGAGCAAAACCATGTAGGGATCCCTAACTGCCGCACACAGGCCATGACATCCTTCTGTACTGACTGCCAGAACGCAGGACTGCCGGTCACAGGTTTTAAAAATCGAAACCCATCATCAAACTGTAACAAGTGCTTTAGAGACTCCTCGTTTGTTAACATATTCTGTGTAATCCTTTCTGACCTCTGACCTCCCTTACCTTTACGCAGTGCCACAGAAACACTTGACATCACCTTATCAATCTCTGTCATGTATTGAGCATAAAATATGTACTCAACATTGCGTGCAAAACGACCATCACAGTGCATAATCCTATTATTAAAATAACGCGACAGACTCAACTGATGAGATCGACTGTCATGGAAGGTCTTTGTACCCAAAGGAAACAACACAGGGAAACTTTTAGCTTCGTTACTGTGGTCAGAAAGCATCCGCACAGGACTATTCCCCTCTGCAGGAGCGATATTTACAATATCATCAAAATATTGATCTAATGCTTCTTGACCAATATCAACAGGCATGAGACAAGTGTCCTGAAACATGCAGTGCTGCTGTCTGTCATGTAACATTTCATCTTGTGTTATTTCTGCTGATTCTCCGTCACCAACACCACTATCTACTGTAACTTGACCAGCAACCTCATTTATTATCCTAGCCTCATCATTATTATGTACTCCACTACTACCTATGTCCTCACTAGTTGATCCAGCCCTTTCCCTGTTCCCATCTTCCTCCCTAAAAAATTCATTTATCCACTTCTCATTATACTCAATGTTTTCATAATGAATATTGAACCTCTTTAAATATTCCAGTGCCTGTTTGACATGCACTGTATCAACAAACTGGTACTTGTAATGTCCCTTATATGTCAACTTGCGCTTCAATTTCACCTGCACCAAAGATCCTTCCATACTTGAACGTGGCAAAACATTAGTGGTCTGTGTAATGTTGGCAGGAACACAGGTCACTGGACCATGCACTCCATTTTGCCCCCCTTTCGGCAATGCCAACATTTTCATAAAAGGAATATGCAAGGCTATCAAATGCTGTTCTATGCTATTCAAACATCCTAATTCTGGTGGAATGTGATCAACGTCCAAGTTGTTATTCCAACATTCAGCTGGTCTCTGACCTGCACTGATCTTCCGATGACATGTATGGCATATCCACAGCTGCCCTCTACACAATACCAACTGACAAGGAAGAACACACTGATCACTACATGTATGCAAGTATTTCTCACTAATGCACCTGTCTGCAATATCATATGTAGCAGAACTTTGACGATAAGCATCCTTTACACAACTCTTCACCTGATGTTTAAACAACAACCTATGACACACACAACATACAAAATGTGGCCCATCTTTGACTTTTTCCACAAACTCTTTCATAACAAAACTAAAGTCTACTGACATGTCCCTTCTCTGCTTCCTACTTAATTTCACATTATCAATAACTCTTGTTCTATGTTTAGCATTATTCCTGTATTTCGCTACACTCATGTTTTGAACTCTTTGACGATGTTCAGCATTATCTCTGTATTTTGCTATACTCATGTTTTGAACTCTAAGGCGATGTTCAGCATTATGTCTGTATTTCACTATACTCATGTTTTGAACTCTTTGTCGATGTTCAACATTATCTTTATATTTTGCTACACTCCTTTTTTGAACTCTTTGTTGATGTTCAGCATTATCTCTGTATTTCACTACACTCATGTTTTGAACTTGCTGGCGATGTTCTGCATTATCTCTGTATTTTGCAACACTCAGTTTTTGAACCTTCTGTCGATGAGCAGCATTATCTCTGTATTTTGCTACACTCAGGTTCTGAATCTTTTCTCGATGATTAGCATTCTCTCTGTATTTTGCCACACTCAGGTTTTGAACCTTTTGTCGATGAGCAGCATTATCTCTGTATTTTGCCACACTCAGGTTCTGAACCCTTTGTCGATGAGCAGTGTTATCTTTGTATTTTGCTACACTCAGGTTCTGAACCCTTTGTCGATGAGTAGCATTATCGTTGTATTTTGCCACACTCAGGTTCTGAACCCTTTGTCGATGAGCAGCATTATCTCTGTATTTTGCCACACTCAGATTCTGAACCCTTTGTCGATGAGCAGCATTATCTTTGTATTTTGCTACACTCAGGTGTTTAACCCTTTCTTTGTGTTCCACACTCTCTCTGTATTTTTGTATACTCAGGTTTTTTATATTCTGCCTATGGTTCATATTGTGTCTGTATTTATCAACACTCATCTGTTTCATTTGCTTCCTGTAATCACTGTTTTCTCTATACTTAGTTACAATTTTACATTTATTAATGGCTTTAACTTTCTGTTTGTGCTCCTCATTGTGTTTATAGTTTGCCATACTGTTAGCTTTACATCTCATTTGAATCCTTTGTCTGTGTAAGATGTCTTTTCTATATTTTCTGATAATCCTTGTTTTAGCATTTTCTTTATATAGTACATTTTCGTGATACATGTTTCTAAACTTCACACGACGTGTCTCCTTGAGCAACACATTCTGTTTTTCCTGTGTCCTTTTTTTCTGCTTCATATATTTTGACACTATAGACTTACTCACTATATCTTCACTGCAGTCTATATAGCCTTGTCTTTGAAATCCAGACTTTTCACTTTCCACAACCTTAGTGTCTGCAGAACGTAAGCTATAACCTGACACTTCACAAACTTTGCAATAACTATAGCAAGTTTGTTGTCCAGGCTTACGCACACAAACAGTGGTTTCAAAATGTTGACCCCTCACATTTTGGATGTAAATACACTGTGATGACAAACATTCAGTGTTACACTTGTACTTGATCCAACGTTCACCAAGAAAAGTACACACGCTAACTCCTAAACAATCAGCTGTTCCCTGTATTTCTACCTCTGTAGCCCAAGTCTTCACATTTCGCATTTTGGACATTTTAAGATACTCTGTTACTGATGGGTATTCAGTTCTCAGAAGACCTTTGTACTTATCTGCATTGTTGTGTAAGTGTTTACACACGGCCAGCCTGATCTTGCGATGGTGCTTCTGGGTGCCACTCACAGCTTGAGAGATGGCTTTGAAAAAGCAGTTACCATCAGCGTCAATTCTCTCATTTAAACAGGGGGCCCCTAACAACCCCACTTCTGTGGACACAGAACCACTGACCTTTTGCCATTCTATATTTAACTTACTACACAAAAGTTTAGAGACATCTACACTTAGAGGACAGAAGAGCAGTTTCTCATTTGCCACAGCACTAATGAATTCAACATCTCCATTAACCTCTTCAACATCATATGCCTTAAACTTCTTCAACACACTAGTAGTAGAAGGCCTTTTCATCTTTCTACCATAATTAACTGCTGATTCAACTGCTGAATCATTGTGCAGCTGACTGGCTGAACTATCACCCAAAATGCCACACATTGCTGGATTTGTAGCTTCATCAAGATCAAAGTCAGACACAAACTTTTCTGTAGAAATGTCTTTTATGCCATCCTCAGCTATGTCATTACACTTGGTCACCACAGCACAATTTGTCTCAGTGATACAGCTGTCAAGACAAACACCAGACAACTGTGCAATTGTAGTTGGCCTTACCTTAACACCACATAGCTCAAACACTTTCTGCCCACTGGTGAGACTGTCAGCCAAACAACAGATGTACTGATAAAGATCCTCTAAACAACCAAAATGCAACACCACACTTTTGCCATTGCTATGCAACAAGCCAATATCACTACGTGAGTGACTGTCTACCACAACAAACTGTCCATCTTCACAAATGACGGCAAAACTACTACCACACAAAGTCATTATACATGTACTATACTGACAAAACAGCGTCTCCAGTGCATTTCTCAAATTGGTCAACACACCAAAGTCAATGTGTTGATACTTACTCTCGCCTACCTCACCCAATACTGTGTAACCATGACTAAAGCTAAAGAACTGGTCGTCTATGGAGAACTGGTGTGGCAAATCTCCAACACACAACAGTTTAGAATTGTGAGGAAGAGAATTCACGTGGCGCATAGCAGTATACATCTCATCACCTACTACCAACACACAATCCAGGACACTCCTACTCCATGAAAACACACTCAACAATGAATGTTTGGCTATGCTGGCCAAAGCTATAGCCATACACTGTTGACCAGCATACCTAAACTGCAGGTTGCCCTGGTGAAAACTTCCCCTCAGAATCTTCCCTACCGTAAACCCTCTACTATCGTCTGTAGCCACAACATGACTGCCTGACTCTGTCACACATGCACTGTCATCAACACCAGCGAAAGGAACAAAACCGCCCTTATCTGTTCTGGTCCTCTGCAATGTCTGGATTTCCTCCTGGACGTTGCACTCCATTGGCACAGCAAGACACGCTGCAGCATCCTCCTCCAGTGCCTCCACGGACAGCTGTGATGTGACCTGCACCTACCACAAACACATAGGTATAAGCGTTAATTGTATAATTCAAAACAGCACGCCATGTTAGTGGTTACCAAAGCATCAAAATTGCACAGTAGTTCATTTAAAACAAACCTCTCGAACAGCTGGGCTGGATTTGGAGGTGGACTCTGTCACATGAGCCATAACAGGTGCTGATGGAGCCTATTTAAACAAAGACAGAACCATACACCTTTTAAAAGCAACACTGATTGTCTGCAACATATCTTGTAGAAATAAAGAAAAGTCACACCATTAACATCTCTAAAAGAAGACAGAACAAACAAAACACCTACCTGGCCCTTTGATTCTGTCACCATTTTGGCAGGACGTCTCGCTTTGCCCTTCCCCAGGGAAGCCTGTAACAAGTACAACAAACCTTTTTATAATTTGTCATCCTGCTGTGACATACATAGCATTAATGTAATGTATAAACAGCTTACCTCAGTGCCTTGGGAACCAACAGAGGAACCTGAGCAAGAAGAAGGGGAAATCTCCTCCATGGCATCCAACATGCTGCTGTTGAACCACACAGGGTTGGACGGGATGACAGACTGTTCCATCACAGATGTCACAGTCTGCAAAGGAACCACAAAAAGACATGTATGAGATTCATTTTTGGACAACACAGTTGCAGAAATTACACCAAAATTTGTCTTGCAGCAATACATTACCTTGCCCTGGCGTCCAACCACTCTCCACTCGTAGGGGTCTCTGTGGCGCATCACAGGAACGTGCCCTGTCATCACCAAAGTGGGAGACACCCTACCACCTGGTGATCTCCTGGGAGACACAGGGGGCGAAGGCACAGGGGGTGCCAGCTGGAGGTAGGCCGCGTTCCACAGCAGTTGTACAAGGATGGGCATGCCATCAGAGTCGCTAAGATGCACCTGAAAGACAAGTTCACACAACCAACATGTTACGAAGAAAGCATTAAACGTTGTCCATTTTATATCACACCAAATAAATATCCTGTACTTACACCATCATGGCTCCACAGCTCCAACCGGTGTACTGGGAAGTACGCCGTCACAGACACATAGGGGAGACCTGACACACATGGCATAATCAATGTTTCTAATATTTACACTTCTATACATTCTTTGGAAATACACATTTCAGCAATTACATGTGATTGTAACATACCCATTCGTGCTGTGACACGGTGGTATTCCTGCCGCAGCTGCTCTTGGAAGCCAAGGTCCATGGTCAAACGAGAAGGGAAATCCAACACAAAGACCTACAAGCAACCATTTATTCATGAATTCCCTTAAACAAGCATGAAACACAACTACCCACTACATATTAATAACAGTGACTGCAACAACAAAACGGACAACAAAACCATAAATGCATACAACACACCTTGGGCCACCGACTACAGACACTGGTCAGGAGCTCACAAAAGTCCACCGCTGCCTCACTGATGGTCCTGCTGGCAGTGAGGTTGTTGCTCGGGGCAAGCACACACACAACATCAGGGGTCCACGAAACATCAGCACGCAGCACCTCTGTCCTCAGCTCCCTGGCGTCTGCACCTGGAACAGACAAAAAACCAAAAGACAGACAGCCCTCTGGCATGGCCACAAACCGGTCCACGATGTTGCGCAGGTGGGAGTCGCCAATGACGAACACGTGCTGCAACAACAAAGCAATACTTTAGAACACAGACAAAAGATGTGACACCACGCAAATATCACTGTATTTACAAAAAAAACCAAAAACATACCTGCTTCTCCAGATGCTGAGCTGGAGTGATCAACTTGAAGCTGCGCTGGGTCAGCTCCGAAGTTGGCCATCTCCGCACACGATGGCGGTAACCAGTACCACGCCCTGTTCAACCACATCAAAAAATAACAATGTAAACACATGTTTTACACAACTTTATATTACATATTGATAGTACCATTGAAACATGTTACAAACAACCTAAGTGATACATACGAGGACAGAACTCGGGAACAGGCGGCAAGGGAGTCCAACTCTGCGATGTCGCCATCCTCCTCTTCATGGCCTGAGCACGACGGTGGGACTTCGCACGTGGCATCTAAAAAGTCACAAAAAACCACAACAACTTCATTAAGCATTACACAAAACTTGGCAACTCTTTCAATAATGTAATGATAACATCAAAAAGGTATAGTATACCTAAAAGATTTGCTGCACTCTTCAAATACATAATAAGGAGAACTTACCTTGCTATCAGCACACAAACACAAGCAAAATACTCAACTGTGTGTGTTTCTGTGTCTCTGTATGTGTTTTGGACGAGCTATGTGTGTTTATATGTGTATGCGTGTATATGTGTTACGTCAAAAATGTATGTATCACTTAATAATGTGTGTGCACGACTGAATAAATGAATGTGTGTGTGATGTTTCAACTGTAGATCACAGGATCACCAGTAATGTGTAGATGACTGCAGATCAACTGCAGCTGTGTATCACAGAAGATTGCAAGGACACAACTTGCACAAGGCTCTCTGTAGATGAAAGGACATGTATTTGTTAATGTGGTACACATGTGACAAGGACAATCTCACTGAAATGCTATCACAAACATATAGGGCAAAAATTAGCTTTCACAAACATCATTTTTCTCCACAACTTGCAGGTAAAAACATCCAGTGCTATAAATATTGTGTCCAATATCTGACATAGTGACACGTGACATTAACAATACATCCAAAGACAGAAAAGGTAAAACACAACACCGTCATGCACAACCCCCAATCTTCCTCTAAACTGCGTGCTACACGTGCACAGTCATTTGACACAACACATCATATGAAAATACATTAAAGACACAAAATTATACAAATATCAACTCTCATAAGTGTTTCAATAAACCAAACCACATTGTGGAACTACTATACTGTGCGTCAAATCACACCGTTAAGTCTGAATGTCAGCGTGCGTTAACACACACACCACACCATGTATGTGGAGATCGGACGGAACAGCACCGACCGGATTGCGAATCAGTAATGCAACTCTAAGTCACTGCATATAAGCATTAAATGCAACGTCTTACACCAACATCGCTGTCGTTATAAAAAAGAAAGTTCAACTGCATCTACAAACGCACCATGGCAATTCACTCTCTCTGCCAGGCCGCCATTATTTACTTTTCTAATGCAACTAATGAAGAAAAGGAGACTTGGCGACTTATAAACTGTAATTCCGTTGAGATGGATGCTTGTTACATAAAACCAACTTTACAAACACGACCACACTTACTCGAATTCCTACGGAAGCTAACGTTAACAACAGCGCTACAAAGATAGCGTGTCAAAGACATGCAATATTCCACTGATTTCTTCGCTAGTACAAAAAGATAGCATCACATTTCAGTGAATGTAGATGACGACCTAACGTACCACCTATACAAACGTGACTACACAGAGCACCCATGAAAAAAACGCAACTTACCGTGTGTCCGCGCCGCTCCTCAAACGTAAAATGTCGTCACAAATGCTCCAAGACACCAAACAAATGGCTGTAAAGGGCTGAAATACGATGAAAACTGATCACTCTCTCTCCTCTCTCGATCAGGTGTGAATGCTCTAACACCTTTGCTATACATGTACCTGCTGCACGCTTAAGTTCATCCAATTACAAGCGCCGTAAGGAAGGGGGCGTAACCAAACCGGCATGAACCTACAGGGCATGCGTACTGACAAATAACACAAACACAGCCATGACCAATTTTACCAAAATAAACTTCATCTTCCTTGACCCTATGATTTGCAACAAATACACTCATAGCCACCCAAAACCGCAAACTTCAAACCTTCCAATACCTGTCAGGGATTCTAATTACACAGCCCCACACAACATGGTGCACAAATCTCGGTTTACACACCATACAGATTTTATTATGAAAGGAGGAACAATGACTTTTCAGAACTATCATAATCACACAGTGCATATGTAGTTGCAGTATGTACTTGTCATGAAATAACAACAGTTGAAAAACAAATAACAGACTACAAAACTCAAAGACAATACTTTCACATAATAACACAACGTACTGTAACTTCAAATGTCTTTAAAAGTACCATTGTTGACATTAAAACATTGACAGAGTTATAACTACAACTACTGTCTTACAACGCACACACACACACACACACAAATGTCTTCATGTATATATATATATATATATATATAATATATATTATAAGTCAAAACAAATACTTCATGTATGCCGTGCATCCATAAGCTGACAATATATTTACTACAACAGGATATAAACATGCACTTTACACACACAGCATCCTGCTATCTATCTAAACACTACTTAATGTGAACCCTTAAACCACAACATCTACTTTGTTACAGCATGTCACTTTATATACACTACTTTAAAAAGTACATCACTGCACATGTCTGAGTCAGGAACTATTAATTTTGATTTGTTGTCACTGCTATTGCAACCCATGCTTTAATGTGATCACATACACAGACTAATCACTATACTACAAAATACCTACCACTACATTTGTATACTGTATGTTGGAAAATCAAATACTACTTTAAATTACAGTGACAGATCAATGTCAATACAATTAGTACAAAACTTGCTATCTCACTATGTTTTACTGAACATGAATATGTAGAACATTTGCAATGACAAATGTGGCATTATGTCCATTATGTCTCAAAGGACTAGTTTGTTGTACTACAAAATTATGTCTTACTCACATACATACTATTAAGTGTTCCTATATATACAAATGTATAGCATTCTTAACATTCAATCTTCTGTTTTCCATTCCAGCCCCTTGGGAACACTTGCTGGCACTGTGCCTGTAAACAGACATCAATTCCTACACAACTGTTTTTCAACATTTGAATCTATGCTCACACATCCAAACTCAGAACACATTGTGTGTATGTGATTGACTGTAGAAGTACATGAGCTCACCATTGCTTTTAGTATGGAAATACCGTAATTACAGCAGCTGGACACTACTGTGTCTTACACTGAAAGCATGGTCTTCACACTCCTTATCCTAACAATAACAGCAACACCTGGCTTGCACAACTTCTTTTGTTTCCTCACATGTGTGAACTCCCTCACACAGTGTGTACAACAGGTCCATAACGGCAGTGGTCCCAGACTGCAGGTCTGTTTCACAGCTTCCTTTGTCTGCTCACATATGTAAACTCACTCACAAACTGTGCAGAATGGGTCCTTAACAACTCTGATACCAGGCTGAATGATAGGGGTTGTTGGACTGTAACTGGTCAATAGATTCACATTTAAATGCTCAGATGAGCAATTACACAACCTATACACTATTGTGTCTTGCAAATGGATGACTATATGCAAAACAATACCTCTTGCTGGCATGCTTGAAATGCCACTGAATGCTCCACTGCAATTGAGGCACAAATATATGTCTTGCCTGCTGTTATATTTCAAACTTTGTACAAACACACAACTGTTGTATAACACACAAACCCAATAAATGTAGACTAAAATATTCTGTAACCCATTTCACACATTGCAAGTGGTCTATTTAATCTTTTTCCTATATACTAGCATTAATCTGCGTCACATGCATTTCTTCTAAATGCATTTGACATAAACTTTGCTTAAACACATATCAATTTTGTCCTTGCAATTCATGGCACTCACGGTCTGCAACTGTAAAACCAATCCTACCACACATGCTCCCTTTGCTTGATTAAATAATTATTGTTCGCTTTCCAAACATTCAATGGACTCTACTCAACATACAATCCAACTTATTCATTACAACCTACCTATGAATATTTCCAACAACTACAACATAAACACACCATCAATTTCAGCAGTATATACCTCTTATAACATGTGTTGCATGGAAGACATACTTCCTATGTTTCACATTTACAGAATCAGTATGCTTTGCACTTACCCCAAAATGGATGAAAGTTGTCACTCTCAAACATGTAAACAGTTGTTACATGCTCAAACACAAAGCCACCCACAACAACAAAAATAACTTCATACCATCACTCGCTAACCACTTACACACCAAGTGACATTAATACCAAAACCATACCATACAACTCACATATACTAAATTCTTAGAAAACATAGTTGACTAATTCTCTATCAGCTTGGGATGAATGTCTACAACCACATTGTTTGAATAACACGTGTCACAATAACAACTTTACTACAACTTAAATATTTATCCATGTGACATCTTTAAACACTACACCAATATACAATAACAATCATTGTAAGGATGGTAGTGAACCAAAACATACATGATATTCATGGTTGTGTTAACTGTGACCAAATATTCAACTATTATACTCCAGTTACAATTTGTATTTCAACTGTACATACAACAATTGACCATGACCATTGCAGTTACACAACCTATATGATAGAAACAACAGTTGTAAACAAAGTTACCATCCACTATAGCAACTCCTACAATACGAACATAGTTTCACACTTGAACTATCATCCTTGGAAACACATATACTGAATCAGATGACATTGAATGTTAAAACATTTCAAATATGCCTGTCACATTGCTGCCAAACATTCCTGACTAGAACCTCACAACACATTTTTACTACCATTTCTTAACAAAATTCATTACATGGTGAAAAACCGCCTTGTTTTTATGTCACCAAAAACACAATATCAACCACTCCATTTGGTGATCACATAAAAAAACGCTGTAGTTCCTGACACTCAAGTGTAAAGATCATACAATCACCAACAACATACAACAAAAGGGTTCATCTAAACATCTATTTTATCACAAAAGCCTGCAAATACAACGTCATAGACTCATTGTATGTACAAATACACTATTACAGTAACTCTAGGTTAAAATCCTTTCCCATGTTACTTAAAAACACAAAATAGGCACAAACACAATTCCATTGATTACAATGCTATATGTCGATACTCAACGTTCACAGCAAACTCATTTTAAGCCTTAAACGTATTGCTTATAACTTTGTTGTGTTTAATAAAATATCTCAAAAATACTTACTCACTTCACTATACTGTAACTACAGGGTGCATTTGTCAAACAATCTTCCACAACACCAACATCAATTCTGTCCAACAACATCCACACCATCATCGCAAGCTAAGACCATGCATTGGTTGAGATCTCAAACACAGTTGACAGAGATGTCCTGGCACTGGTTGAACATTTTGGCCCACGCCCTTTGTATTGTAACCACACCCACGCACCAGACTTAAAGACTGTACATAGGACATCCTGTGATCATTACAAGTGAACACCTCCAACGACGACTTCTTCCTCAACTCCTCTCCTGCGCAACACAACAGTAAGTGCCCCTTTACCCTTTTACATGCCATTTATGACCATGCCATGTCTACTGTCTGTACTGATGATGTATATATTCACATAATTTACTGTGAGTTCTTTGCTGGTACTGTGCTTTCGCTAAAATTCCTTACATTACTACTAGTTCTCTTAATCTCAAGACTTGATAATTCTACATACATATATATTTACTGTTGACTCCACAAACCATAACAGAAGGTCTGTATATCTGTGGGTTGTGAGAACAATTTCAGCTGTGCTACAATTCAAACAACAATTCTAACACTACATTGTGCAAAGACAAAACGAACTCAACCCACATATGTACCTCTTGACCAACCTCTGTAGAAGCTACAAATCTCATTTTCTAGTCTATACTCATTGTGCAACCCCTGAAAATTTAATAATGATAGATGCCCACAATCAGGTCTGTCGCTTCTTTCAATGTCTTTACAATTTGTTTAATTTGTAGTTGTTCCAAATTACACAGAAACACCACGTACACACACACACACACACACACGCACACATATATATGTGCATGTGTGTGTCTCTGTATGTCTCTGTATGTCTATATGTGTATGTGCTATATATGTATCTGTCACCCACTTTGCTAATGGCAACAACAACAATCACACTACTACAAGTCATAACATGCTGCATACTACAACTGTATGAAAAACATGATAACATGTATCCTAAACAACAACTTCCTTACATAACTGTCACTACACATACTGCTTTTGTGTTGACAATACATTGGCATATATGATGACACGCATTTCTTCTGACTTACAATAGGCAATGGCTGACAAATCACCTGCAAAATTCCCACAAATTGATAACCCGGACGCAATGGCCTTGAGACTTGACCTCCAAATGCTTTCTGTAAGTACTAATAATAATTATGTCCTATGCCATACTGCACTTCTATATTTGTATGTCATTACAACTATCTTATGACTCCATTTGATGTCTATATGTTACAGTACTCGTGCACAGACAGTGGTATGTCACGCCAGGAACATCAGAGACGCTGCACGGAGACATCCGACAAAGCAATGGCCATGGTCGTCCGCCTCACTAGAAAGTACAGGGCAGTCAAAAAGGAGAACACCTTGTTGCGAAAAACAATGGCCAAACAAGGGAGAGAGATCCAGCGCCTCAAAAACATACAGCATTCACCACCAACTCCAAATGGTGAGAAAGATACCCATGTACACATCAATGACAAACAGCACAAATTCTTACACAACAATCATAACTGCCATGATACTAACTCTTACTGTGCTTTACAGATATAACAGATGAAGACATGATGAGTATTCAAGAACCACCACAACCAGTCATAGTTCCATTGGTGTGGTCCAGTGGTAAGTTGTCTTACACTTTGTACACTACAACTGAACACCTCATTTACATGTAGCTGTATTAGATGAATACAACGTAACCACCTCAATATCTACTCTGTTACAGATGAACACGACACACAAAAGGAAACTCAGGACCCTGAACATTCGCCCTGAAGACCACACACTCACAATATCTCTTTGTCAACTGCATATATTTTACACCTCGAAATAAAACGTTTCTTTATGAATACATGAACCTGTCCTGCTCTTATTGAAAATACAATTTCACTATACTTTCCAAATATTGTAACACTCAAACCAGAACTGTCATGCCCACATAAGTCTTACCTTTCTTAACTTTATTAGAACATACACTCATTACCATCTCTCCTACATGTTTCTCTCTCCTTTACTGTCTCATTGGGTCCTGAACACATACACACATTGTATAATGTACTCTCTCTGTCGTGTCCTGTTAGTGCATGTCACTAACTCGGCTGACTGCATGTCAGAAACTCAACCTCTGCTCCACAGTCTTTGTGCTCTAATACCGCACAGGTTAACTTCTATCACAGCACTGCTTGGATCGTGTGACATGTGATGTCGTGTTATACTTGTGGTGTCAAATGCCACCTGCTGATTTAGTTATGATTACTCATTAGTCAACTCATCTTGAGTGCCTGGGCTGTCACCCAACTACATAGTTCTTAATTAGCATAACAATAGTTCCACTCTAACACATCCATGTGAGTGTGTATGTGTGTGTTTGTTTGTCTGTCTGTGTATGTGTGTGTCTGAAAGTGTCATACTTATACTCTCATTATGCACATTTGATTATTGTCACGTATGTAAACCATTAAATATTAATATATACTTTCAACAAATTGTACCACAATAACCAGAATTAAAATTATAATATTATTACTTCTATGAATGTTGTTGTAAGCTACTGTCATGACCATCTGTCCTACATCTCTCTCTGTCTCCCCTTCTGTTTCATTGGGTCTGAAGAACAGAGGGATGTTGTATGCTGTAAAGCCCTGTGAGGCAAATTGTGCTTTGTGATATTGATTGCTTGATTGATTGATTGACTGACTGACTGATTGATGTCCTCATCAGTAGTTTGGTTTTCAGAAGCCATCAAAGTTCTACTCCCATGTCATGGGTTCATTGTAAAAAAAAATGACCTTGCGTTCTATTGACATAACGGAACGCGACGCTCGCTTTCGACGTACGCCGGACCCCGAAATGGCGTGGGTCGAGGCCCGTTCAACGCTGCTCGCAGCTTTAATTATTATTATTATTATTATTTCTTTCTTCCGCCGCGACTTTAAACTGGATTTTGACCCCCTAAACATGCTTCAAAACTCACCAAAATTGGCACGTATGTCAGGACTGGTGAAAAATTTTATCTAATGAAGAAATAAATTCAAAAAGTGCAAAAATGGCTCTGTAGCGCCACCTAGAATGACTGAATCAGACTGAATCACTAAAATGGCCGCTGCTGCCAGTAGGAATGTCGTAGGAAGACCAAACCAAAACAGCCGTGTTCGTTTCATCAAGACCTACAAATCACGTGCTCGCACCAATGACCTAAATCCAACAGGAAGTGAGGTATTTCCCTTTCAAAGTAAAATTTTCCTCAAAAACAAGAAATTCCTTAAAAATCGAACTACTCCTAAACCGTTTATCGTATCGGCCTCAAATTCGCACACATTATCGATCAATTGGTCCTTGTCAATTATTCTGCGTCAATTATAATTCATTTGAAGGGTTTGGATTTACTGGCCTCTTTTGTGTGATGTGCTCCCTTTACCTCCTGACGACTTGTTGTGCCACCTAGGCACACAAAATGCCTGGTGCGACGGGTAGGAACCACTTAGAAAGACCAAACCAAAACTGTCGCGTTCGTCTCATAAAGACCTACAAATGTTGCACTGCAACCCCTGACCTAACTCCAACAGGAAGCGCACTGTTGTTGTTTGAATGTAAGATGGCGTTTTTGACAAATTCTGCCGCTCAAAGATTTTTTGCTCCTACACCGTTTATCAGAACTGCTTCAAACTTTCACAAATTACAGATCTACCCCTGGTGAACATTACTTGAGAAGGATTTTGTCCTAACTTGAACGGTTTGGATCTCCCAAGCGTTTGCAGGTGCAGAGCACAACTCCTCATGATGATCTCTGTAAGAAAAGATGGGTGACAACACATCCTAAACTTGTGACTGAGGCACATTATTTTATTCCATAAACATACAAGCTTGATATCACTGCGTTCAGAACAAAATTATCTATCTGGTGATGCTTTCAGATTGAAAATGTGACTCGCGGTTTGGCATCTAAAAGGACTAGTTCGTGAGATTTTCAGCCCATTCTGCTGTCTGCCTGCAGCCACATGCAGTCCTTAATTAGCATAACAAAAGCTGAAGTGTGAGTGTGTGTGTGTGTCTCTGTGTGTGTGTGTGTGTGTCATTCCTAATTTTCCTAAATAATGCCTGATAGCAAAAATTTGTAACTACAACATTCCCTGGTGTAACTTTTTTTTGCCTCATTAACAATTGGAATCAAATCTGTAGCTGCATCTGTGCTGCAGATCATACTGTCTTTGTGTAAACAGGAATCAATCACCAAGAGCACACAACACGTGTGTTCATCTTAAAGGTATATTTTATCACAAAACTCTACATGTAAAACATCATTTACTCACTATTTATGGAAAATACAGTGTTGCAATGCCTATATGCTATGAAACTTTGTATGTTTCCTTTTGAAATCAACATTATTAGGGAAAACACAGTTCCATTATTGACAATGCTATATCTCTACACATGTTCCACAGCCAATTCATATTAAGCCTTGATCATAAATGTTTATAACATTGTTGTGTATACTTGAATATCTCAAAATTAAATCAATTTCCTAAAATGTAACTCCACTGTAAACTTTTTCTAAAATTCTTCTATAATATTAATACTTTCAGTAGTGTCATTGTAAGCTGTCAAATGCTTCCTGCTGATGTTGTTATCATTAGTTATAGTCAACTCATCTTGAGTACATGGTCATTAATTAGCATAAAAATGGCTTCACAGATACGTGTGTGTGTGTGTGTGTGTGTGTGTGTGTGTGTGTGTGTGTGTGTGTGTGAGATTTCTAATTTTCAGATACAGACACACCAAAACACACACTCCAATCCCTGTCCCCTTTCTCTCTCTCTCTCTCTCTCTCTCTCTGTCTCTCGTGTCCTGTTAGTGCATGTCACTAACTCGGCTGACTGCATGTCAGAAACTCAACCTCTTCTCCACAGTCTTTGTGCTCTACTACCTCACAGGTTAACTTCTACCACAGCACTGCTTGGATAGTGTGACATGTGAGGTCGTGCTATAGCTGTGGTGTCAAATGCCACCTGCTGATTTAGTTATCATTAGTCATTAGTCAACTCATCTTGAGTGCCTGGGCTGTCACCTAACTACGTGATTCTTAATTAGCATAACAATAGCTCCACTCTGACAGATACATGTGAGTGTGTATGTGTGTGTGTGTTTGTCTGTCTGTGTATGTGTGTGTCTGAGTGTGTCATACTTATACTCTCATTATACACATTTGATTATTGTCACGTATGTAAACCATTAGATATTAATATACACTTTCAACAAATTGTACCACAATAACCAGAATTGAAATTATAATATTATTACTTTTATGAATGTTGTTGTAAGCTACTGTCATGACCATCTGTCCTACATCTCTCTCTGTCTCCCCTTCTGTTTCATTGGGTCTGAAGGACAGAGGGATGTTGTTGCTGTAAAGCCCTGTGAGGCAAATTGTGCTTTGTGATATTGATTGCTTGATTGATTGATTGACTGACTGACTGATTGATGTCCTCATCAGTAGTTTGGTTTTCAGAAGCCATCAAAGTTCTATTCCCATGTCATGGGTTCATTGTAAAAAAAAATGACCTTGCGTTCTATTGACATAACGGAACGCGACGCTCGCTTTCGACGTACGCCGGACCCCGAAATGGCGTGGGTCGAGGTCCCGTTCAACGCTGCTCGCAGCTTTAATTAGGGGCCTCGAACGAAGGACGAGGTCCCTATTGTTCTTGTAGCGTTTATTATTATTATTATTATTATTATTATTATTATTATTATTTCTTTCTTCCGCCGCGACTTTAAACTGGATTTTGACCCCCTAAACATGCTTCAAAACTCACCAAAATTGGTACGTATGTCTGGACTGGTGAAAAAATTTTATCTAATGAAGAAATAAATTCACAAAGTGCAAAAATGGCTCTGTAGCGCCACCTAGAATGACTGAATCAGACTGAATCACTAAAATGGCCGCTGCTGCCAGTAGGAATGTCGTAGGAAGACCAAACCAAAACAGGTGTGTTCGTTTCATCAAGACCTACAAATCACGTGCTCGCACCAATGACCTAAATCCAACAGGAAGTGAGGTATTTCCCTTTCAAAGTAAAATTTTCCTCAAAACAAGAAATTCCTTAAAAATCCAACTACTCCTAAACCGTTTATCGTATCGGCCTCAAATTCGCACACATTATCGATCAATTGGTCCTTGTCAATTATTCTGCGTCAATTATTAACCATTTGAAGCGTTTGGATTTACTGGCCTCTTTTGTGTGATGTGCTCCCTTTACCTCCTGACGACTTGTTGTGCCACTAGGCACACAAAAATGCCCGGTGCGACGGGTAGGAACCACTTAGAAAGACCAAACCAAAACTGTCGCGTTCGTCTCATAAAGACCTACAAATGTCGCACTGCAACCCCTGACCTAACTCCAACAGGAAGCGCACTGTTGTTGTTTGAATGTAAGATGGCGTTTTTGACAAATTCTGTTGCTCAAAGATTTTTTGCTCCTACCGTTTATCAGAACTGCTTCAAACTTTCACAAATTACAGATCTACCCCTGGTGAACATTACTTGCGAAGGATTTTGTCCTAACTTGAACGGTTTGGATCTATCAAGCGTTTGCAGGTGCAGAGCACAACTCCTCATGATGATCTCTGTAAGAAAGATGGGTGACAACACATCCCAAACTTGTGACTAAGGCACATTTTTTTATTCCATAAACATACAAGCTTGATATCACTGCGTTCAGAACAAAATTATCTATCTGGTGATGCTTTCAGATTGAAAATGTGACTCACGGTTTGGCATCTAAAAGGACTAGTTTGTGAGATTTTCAGCCCATTCTGCTGTCTGCCTGCAGCCACATGCAGTCCTTAATTAGCATAACAAAAGCTGAAGTGTGAGTGTGTGTGTGTGTGTGTCTGTGTGTGTGTCATTCCTAATTTTCCTAAATAAATGCCTGATAGTAAAAAATTTGTACATACAACATTCCCTTGTGTTACTTTTTTGCCTCATTAACAATTGGAATCAAATGTGTAGCTACATCTGTGCTGCAGATCATACTGTCTTTGTGTAAACAGGAATCAATCACCAAGAGCACACAACACGTGTGTTCATCTTAAAGGTATATTTTATAACAAAATCCTACATGTAAAACATCATTTACTCACTATTTATGGAAAATACAGTGTTGCAATGCCTATATGCTATGAAACTTTGTTATGTTTCCTTATGAAATCAACATTATTAGGGAAAATACAGTTCCATTATTGACAATGCTATGTGTCAATACACATGTTCCACAGCCAATTCATATTAAGCCTTGATCATAAATGTTATAACTTTGTTGTGTATACTTGAATATCTCAAAATTAATCAATTTCCTAAAATGTAACTCCACTGTAAACTTTTTCTAAAATTCTTCTTTAATTGTAGTACTTTCAGTAGTGTCATTGTAAGCTGTCAAATGCCTCCAGCTGATTCTGTTATCATTAGTTATAGTCAACTCATCTTGAGTACATGGTCATTAATTAGCATAAAAATGGCTTCACAGATACGTGTGTGTGTGTGTGTGTGTGTGTGTGTGTGCTTTCTAATTTTCAGATACAGACACACCAAAACACACACTCCAATCCCTGTCCCCTTTCTCTCTCTCTCTCTCTCTCTCTCTCTCTCTCTCTCTCTCTCGTGTCCTGTTAGTGCATGTCACTAACTCATCTGACTGCATGTCAGAAACTCAACCTCATCTCCACAGTCTTTGTGCTCTAATACCTCACAGGTTAACTTCTACCACTGCACTGCTTGGATAGTGTGACATGTGAGGTCGTGCTATAGCTGTGGTGTCAAATGCCACCTGCTGATTTAGTTATCATTAGTCATTAGTCAACTCATCTTGAGTGCCTGGGCTGTCACCTAACTACGTGATTCTTAATTAGCATAACAATAGCTCCACTCTGACAGATACATGTGAGTGTGTATGTGTGTGTGTTTGTCTGTCTGTGTATGTGTGTGTCTCTGTGTGTCTGTGTGTGTGTGTGTGTCATACTTATACTCTCATTATACACATTTGATTATTGTCACATATGTAAACCATTAGATATTAATATATACTTTCAACAAATTGTACCACAATAAGCAGAATTGAAATTATAATATTATTACTTTTATGAATGTTGTTGTAAGCTACTGTCATTACCATCTGTCCTACATCTCTCTCTGTCTCCGCTTCTGTTTCATTGGGTCTGCAGAACAGAGGGATGTTGTATGCTGTAAAGCCCTGTGAGGCAAATTGTGATTTGTGATATTGATTGCTTGATTGATTGATTGACTGACTGACTGATTGATGTCCTCATCAGTAGTTTGGTTTTCAGAAGCCATCAAAGTTCTACTCCCATGTCGTGGGTTCATTGTAAAAAAAAATGACCTCGCGTTCAATTGACATAACAGAACGCGACGCTCGCTTTCGACGTACGCCGGACCCCGAAATAGCGTGGGTCGAGGCCCCGTTCAACGCTGCTCGCAGCTTTAATTATTATTATTTCTTTCTTCCGCCGCGACTTTAAAGTGGATTTTGACCCCTAAACATGCTTCAAAACTCACCAAAATTGGCACGTATGTCAGGACTGGTGAAAAATTTTATCTAATGAAGAAATAAATTCAAAAAGTGCAAAAATGGCTCTGTAGCGCCACCTAGAATGACTGAATCACTAAAATGGCCGCTGCTGCCAGTAGGAATGTCGTAGGAAGACCAAACCAAAACAGCCGTGTTCGTTTCATCAAGACCTACAAATCACGTGCTCGCACCAATGACCTAAATCCAACAGGAAGTGAGGTATTTCCCTTTCAAAGTAAAATTTTCCTCAAAAACAAGAAATTCCTTTAAAAATCATCTTCTCCTAAACCGTTCATCGTATCGGCCTCAAATTCGCACACATTATCGATCAATTGGTCCTTGTCAATTATTCTGCGTGAATTATCAGCCATTTGAAGGGTTTGGATTTACTGGCCTCTTCAGTGTGATGTGCTCCCTTTACCTCCTGACGACTTGTTGTGCCACCTAGGCACACAAAAATGCCCGGTGCGACGGGTAGGAACCACTTAGAAAGACCAAACCAAAACTGTCGCGTTCGTCTCATAAAGACCTACAAATGTCGCGCTGCAACCCCTGACCTAACTCCAACAGGAAGCGCACTGTTGTTGTTTGAATGTGAGATGGCGTTTTTGACAAATTCTGCCGCTCAAAGATTTTTTGCTCCTACACCGTTTATCAGATCTCCTTCAAACTTTCACAAATTACAGATCTACCCCTGGTGAACATTACTTGAGAAGGATTTTGTCCTAACTTGAACGGTTTGGATCTCCCAAGCGTTTGCAGGTGCAGAGCACAACTCCTCATGATGATCTCTGTAAGAAAAGATGAGTGACAACACATCCTAAACTTGTGACTGAGGCACATTATTTTATTCCAAACATACAAGCTTGATATCACTGCGTTCAGAACAAAATTATCTATCTGGTGATGCTTTCAGATTGAAAATGTGACTCACGGTTTGGCATCTAAAAGGACTAGTTTGTGAGATTTTCAGCCCATTCTGCTGTCTGCCTGCAGCCACATGCAGTCCTTAATTAGCATAACAAAAGCTGAAGTGTGAGTGTGTGTGTGTGTCTCTGTGTGTGTGTGTGTGTCATTCCTAATTTTCCTAAATAAATGCCTGATAGCAAAAATTTGTAACTACAACATTCCCTGGTGTAACTTTTTTTTGCCTCATTAACAATTGGAATCAAATCTGTAGCTACATCTGTGCTGCAGATCATACTGTCTTTGTGTAAACAGGAATCAATCACCAAGAGCACACAACACGTGTGTTCATCTTAAAGGTATATTTTATCACAAAACTCTACATGTAAAACATCATTTACTCACTATTTATGAAAAATACAGTGTTGCAATGCCTATATGCTATGAAACTTTGTTATGTTTCCTTTTGAAATCAACATTATTAGGAGAAATACAGTTCCATTATTGACAATGCTATATCTCAATACACATGTTCCACAGCCAATTCATATTAAGCCTTGATCATAAATGTTTATAACATTGTTGTGTATACTTGAATATCTCAAATTAAATCAATTTCCTAAAATGTAACTCCACTGTAAACTTTTTCTAAAATTCTTCTATAATATTAATACTTTCAGTAGTGTCATTGTAAGCTGTCAAATGCTTCCTGCTGATGTTGTTATCATTAGTTATAGTCAACTCATCTTGAGTACATGGTCATTAATTAGCATAAAAATGGCTTCACAGATACGTGTGTGTGTGTGTGTGTGTGTGTGTGTGTGTGTGTGTGTGATTTCTAATTTTCAGATACAGACACACCAAAACACACACTCCAATCCCTGTCCCCTTTCTCTCTCTCTCTCTCTCTCTCTCTCTGTCTCTCGTGTCCTGTTAGTGCATGTCACTAACTCGGCTGACTGCATGTCAGAAACTCAACCTCT
>CM048921.1:1424793-1499793 GCA_026686955.1 Epinephelus cyanopodus
ATAATTTTAATATTTTTGTTTAATTATTATATTCCTAAACAAATGTTATTTTTGTTAGACGTTTTTAATGCTGACATTTAAAAAAAAAATATGTTGTGTCCCTGAGACACATTGCTCACTTTTTATCCACTGCTCATTTTTATTATTATTGTTATCATTATTATTATTATTATTAATATTAGTATTATTTATTGCTGTTTCTTGTATTTTTTGTACTTTTTTTGCATGCCTAGTTTTTTAAGTTTTTAAATACTGAAATCTTTAATCTGACTTTTTCGCCTTGACTGCTGTAACACTGGAATTTCTCGATTGTGGGATCAATAAAGGTGTATCTTATCTCATCTTATGCCTGTCCCCCCTCTTACTCTGATGCAAGACCCCCTGAACATGCCCCATGACTCTTCCTTGTCCATCACATGACTCAGAGAATAGCATACATTTCTGGCAGGAAAATCCATATATATATATATACATACGTAGTGGAGCAAAAACTATATCATTGGCCTCTCTAATGTAGTGGAGTAGAATTATGATGCTGTTCGTATATAAAATTGGACTAGCTGTGTTTGCAATCCTTTCTTAAAATGTTTTCACAGCTGTCCGGGTCAACTTCCCTTCATACAGTTGGAACCCATTTCAGTGTTTCAGTGTTTTGAACTGTACATTGAACTAAACATTGGAACATTTCTTCTTCACCATCTTCACCACCCTGGGAATGCAGATATTTTTGTCCGCTTTTCAGTCCGTACAGGAAGTCACAGACACACTAACATCCTGTCTGGAATGATGTCAATTCATTAAAAAAGTGATCAGACCCATACATCAGTTTGTTTTCAGTCTCCAGTTGTTTTAGTTATGATAGATTCATTTATCAAAATGCTTTACAGGTGATCTGTAGTTTATGTTCATGGTTTATCCTCCATTTGATATGAATTCTCCTGTAAATCAGCATCATATCAGTTTGACCTGTCCCCCCAACTACACAGGCTGAATAAACTGTGTTTGACTATAAGGTAAAAATAAAGATAACAGCTTTCATTAAGGCTCAGTCAGATACAGTCAGGGCTTCACATCTGTACAGATGTTAGATTTTAAGAATCCTCACATCCCACTGACCACAAGTCTCTGTGTTGCTAAATACTTAAATAATTAAACCGTCCAATATTAATATAGTAGCCTACAGTAGACTCTGTATAGTTTATGATGAATGTATTAAGTCTCTGACAACTAAACTGTACCATCAGTCACACAACATGTTTTTGTGTTCACAGAATAAACCTTCAGATCAGACAAATACAATCTTTGAAATTCAAAAAAAATGAGTAGTTTATCTAAAACGTCATATTGTTGAGTCAACATCTAAACCAATCAGCTGTTAGCTGTTAGGTGAGAGCCAGGCAGTGCAGTCGGTGGAGAGCAACTGCAGCGCCTGGCTCTAAAAACTGCGGCCGCCTCGCTCTCGCAGCTTTATCGCCGTCCACTTTTGTAATACGTCATTGTATTAATGTACTGTTTGATTTCCTTTTCGAGACGGTAAGTACATGGTATTTGACTACTGAATTCCCGGTTATGGATATGAGCTTTGGCTAAAAATAATATTAAATTAATTATGTAATATTGGTCTATTTGGGGGGATGGGACTGAAAAGAAACCAAACAATACATTTCGATACTCCAAAGCAAAATTGTTGTCAATATGCTGACAGATGAAGGTAGTGACATTGTACAAAAAAATCTGCAGGTGGGGACATGACCAGAAGAGGTGGTAAAGATCTTCCGGAGCCTGTTTACAGAATTAGCAGAATTCGTTTATGCCTTTTTTATATCTTTGCATAAATAGATTGGAGGGATAGATTCGGTGGATGAGTTTGAGGGATACTTCTTTGGTTTTATTTGTGATGAAATATTTACAAGGGAGGGACCATATGTTTTTCCAAATCAGGTTTGTGAATATATTGTTCCAGTATGATACGGCATTGGGGGTACTGATGATTTCTTTTTGGAATAGTGCACGTACAGTACGGTTATTGTTCTTTTTCACTGAAAAGCAGATTCGACCGACTTCTGTCTGCACAGGCTCCAGAGGTAATGGGTCAGTTTCAGGTAATGTGACATTCTTAAACAACATAATTACACCAGAGGGTATTGCATCAAATACTATTGCATATTCTTTCGGAGGAATAGGAAGTATGTATTTATTTAAGAATTCTGAGTATGATAATGTGCCGTTTGGTCTGAGAAGCTGACTGACTAAAGTTATGCCATGGGTGAACCAGTTCTCTATAAAAAGTGATCTGTGTTTGTACAGTATGTCCCTGTTGTTCCAAATATAATATCTATGGGGGTGAAGTTATGTTTATAAACCAGAGACCAGGAAAGAAGTATCTGTTTATGAAAGTTGGCTAGTTTTGTGGGGAGTTTTTCAATATTGTAGGAGCAGAGTAACAAAAAATTAAGGCCACCAACTTTGGAAAATATGTAGTTGGGAATGAAGTTCCAGATTGATGTTGGGTTTCTAATGAATTGTCTGATCCAGCTGATTTTGAATGTATTATTCAGAGTGGAAAAATCAAGAAAGTTAAATCCTCCATTTTCATGGGAATTCATTAAAGTTTATTTTTTTATATAATGAGTTTTGTTTTTCCACACAAAGTTATATAGAATTTTGTCAATTGCTGCAGTGGTCTGTTTATTCACATCCAAAGGTATTGCTGTATAAGTGAGCCGAGATAAGCCCTCTGCTTTAGATAAAAGAATTCTGCCCTGAAGGGACAGATCTCTCTGGAGCCAAGAGTTGAATTTTTTCTGTGTTTTTTCTATTAAAGTTCATAGGGCACTTGTTGCTTGTGTTTTTGTTGATGGTGATTCCCAAATAGGTGACAGACTCTTTTACAGGTATGTTGGATTCAGGTGAAGTCCGGATGCTCTGGAAAAAACTGAAATTCGGTTAACGGCAACTGAAATTTGTGAGGCATTTTTTTAGAAATAAGGAAGTGTCATCTGCCAGTTGGCTGATGACGATTTCCCTGTCTGCTATAGATATCCCTTTGATGGGGCTCTGCTTAATAAAGTCAGAGAGCAATTGGGCACATATCAGAAATAAATATGGTGACACAGGACAACCCTGCCTGATTCCACAACCTGAATCAAAACGTGGAGAAGTACCTGTGTGCATTTTAATTGAACAATTCGCTTTCTTATACATGGTTTCTATTGCTGAACAAAAGTATTTACCAAGGCCAAATTTCTGTCGTGCCTGGAACATGAATTTGTGTTCAATGGTATCAAACGCTTTGCAAAAATCCAAAAATAAAATAAAGCTGTCATCAGGGTAGTATTCAGCATAATCAATGAGATCCAGAACAAGTCTTATGTTGTTAGATATATGTCTGCCCTTCATGAATCCTGTTTGTGTTTCATCAATGATGTCATCCAATACTGCTTTAAGTCTTTTGGCAAAGATTCCAGCTAAGATTTTATAATCATTATTGAGGAGACAGATTGGTCTCCAATTATCAATGCGGAGTGAGTCCTTATTAGGTTTAGGGATAAGTGTTAGAAGCCCTTGATATAAGGTAGGAGGAAGACTCTGGTTATGGATACTTTTGGTGAATACACCATGGAGGAAGGGGGCAAGTTTATCACAAAATGTTATGTAGAATTCAGATGTCAAGCCATCAGTTCCAGGAGATTTATTTAATTTAAGTTGCTGAATGGCCAATCTGACTTCTTCTAAAGTTACTTGCTTGTCACAGAGGTCCCTTTGGTCAAAACTAATAGATTTTAACTGAGAGAGATGTCCAAAAAATATTTTGTTGCATTTTCATCATATTGTGATTTATACAGGTTCCTATAAAACATTAAACAGTTATTGGATACCTTTTGTGGATCATCTGTGACATCTCCATCTATATTGAGTTTTTGAATGCAGTTTGCTCTGTTGAGTTTCCAATATGAATTCCGGTGGGTACTGGCATTGGGTCTAAAATTAATTTGAAGATTTATAGTTTTATGATCTGTGAGCGGGGTAGTCAAGATGTTAACATGGATATTATTTTCATCTAGACTACTTGAGGTTAACCAGTAGTCGATTTGTGACCTGCAGGTACCAGTTTTGTTAGCCCATGTATAGGATTTAGTATTTGGATTCTTTTTTCTCCAGATATCTACTAATTGAAATTTCTGCATAAATAAGATGACATTGGAGAGAGAATTTGCTCTATTTTTGGGGGGCCATCTATCTACAGAGTTGTCTACCATAACATTGAAATCACCACCAACAACAAACAGCAGGTTAGGATATTTAGATAACCAGGATATAAAATGTGAACCCAGGGTGTCAAATAGGAGGTCATTATCAGTTTTGGTATTATAACCATATACATTGGCCAGAAGGACTATAATGTCATCAAGCTACCATTTGAGTCACTCTCTGAATGTAATATAGCTCCTTCAAATTTGTTTTTCAGGGAGGTCACTCCTGCTGATCTTTCTGAACCATGCGAGGACCGTAAGTCATTTCCCCACTGATTTTTCCAGAATTTAGTATCATCTATAATTGAGTGTGATTCTTGTAAGAAACAGAAATCAGACTTTTGTTGTTTGATAAATAAAAACAGGGCTTTGCGTTTTAGATTATTGTGTAAGCCTCTGGCATTAAGTGAAACCACTGATAAAGACATTATAAGAAATTATGCAGTTAATTCAGAAATCTCCCTTATAATTAGGGCCTTTATTTTTACGTCTCCTGCAGTTAGCACATACAGAATACAGAAATACAATGCAATAATTCATGAACCCCCTCATCTTAAAGTTAAAAACAAGGCACTCACACACCTCTGTTAGGATGAGTGCAAAAAAACAAAAACATCAGGCTTCTATGACAGATTCTGCATATAAAGAGATTAATTCTTGCTCCGGAAGCCAGGTCACCTGAACTGCGAGGGTTTAGTTAGGGAGGATTTGAAGGAGAAACTAAGTCAATGAGACCATGCCGAGGATGTCAGTGATGGTTTTCTTGATGTCTTCTCCGGCCTGTTCGGGGATCCCAGCCACTCGGAGGTTCCATCTTCTTTGGTAAGCTTCCAGGTTAATCCATTTCTTTCTCCAGTGTTTCAACTTGACTCTGCAGGGAGTCCACATGGAGAGTCACATCTTCCACTTGTTTCCCCGGGAACTTTTAATTGTTTGTGTGTTATCTTTAACAGTGGTTTCGAGAGATTGCAGTCTTCTGAGGGATTCCTCCTGCATTTTTTCAATTCTCTCCATTACTGTCATTAAGGCAGACTTTGTCACAGTTTGTTCATCGTCTCCTTCACTGGCCAATTTTTTTGCTTTCTTTCCTGGCCGTCGATCTTTAATGTTTTCTTCAGGTATTGTAGATGGGTTCTCGGGGTTTTATTAGCCATCCAAAACCTCGAGCTGGTTTTCTAAAGCTTTGCGTGCATATGAGTGAATCGTGATAGCAGGGTCTTTGTTCATTTCCGATCAGCAGCTGGGAAGGTAAAAATGACAGGAGTAGGAGTGAACCACTGCTTTTCTTTTCCTTTTTTGGAAGCAGTTTCAATGACTTTCACTGTGTTTGATAGAGTCCATCAGAGACAAAAGAAAAAGTTTGGTCTGATTTCGCAGGGCAACCAGTTGCTCGTCAAGGACAGGAAACTTCAAAAAAGACAAAAAAACTTTTGGTCTCCTTATCGTTGTCTTTACTCACAGTTCAGGCAACTTTTCATTCCCAGGTAGTTGCTCTTCTTAGCGTGATTTAGTTCTGTTTCATGTCGTAGAGCTTGGTGCAATCACCTCACTGAGATGCCATCACTGCTCACGTGACCCCGTCCCGAAATCATTGGCCCAATTCCAATCTGGGCCCTAAAGACTCAAGCCCTGAACCCTCACTGACTTAACTGACGTCAGCTGTGAGTGATTGAGTGTGAGAGTCTGAAAGGGCTCCGGATGCTACAAATAGGAATGGGACCGCACTTATCCCCCTCTCGACAAAATGTTGTTGACACTGGCGGCTCTGGGCGTAATCTTTTATCGGTTATTCAGCATATGTTCCACACACAAAAAATATCTATCTATATATCTATCTATAATCTCTCTCTCTCTCTCTCTCTATATATATATATATATATATATATATATATATATATCCTATGGATATATATAATACACACACACACACACACACACGCACACACACACATATATATATATATATATATATATAGAAGTCAGTCGAGTCAGTCGGATGAAGTCCAGCGGCAGGTAGAAAACCACAGTTCGCAGGATATCAGTAATGCTGTCACTGAGGAGGAGGAGGAGGGGGTAGTAAGAGAGGATGCAGGTGACACTGAGGCCAGTATGCCAGTCAGAGAGCGAACCATGGAGCAAAAGGTTAGAGTTAGATGGCCTAGAGCAAATGACAGGAAGAAATGGGAGATAGTTAATAGAGATTTATCAGTAATCTTGAGTAGGCTTAGAGGAAATGCAATAGAAAAGTTAGAAAAGATGGGAGATACAATGTATTCGTATGGTGTAGAGAGGTTTGGGGTGCATGAGAGAAAGAGGAGTGGGAGGGCACAGGCAGGTAAGTCTAGGTGGCAAAGAGAAATAGAGAGGTTAGTCAAGGAAAGGAGACAGTTAAGAAAGCAGTGGAAAAAGGCTATAGAAGAAGAAAGGGAGGGAATTAAGGTGTTGCAAGAGGAGCTGAGAAGCAGGCTAGCGGTTCTGAGAAGGGCAGAGCATCTTAGGAAAAAGAGGAGGGAGAAGGAATATGCTAGGACAGGTTTTTTCAAGGACCCTTTTAAGTTTGTTCAAGGATTGTTCAGCCAGGAAAAGGGAGGGCAGCTTAAAGCAGAAAGGTTAGAGGTTGAAGAATATTTGAGAAACACATTCAGATTTAGAGAAGAACAGGATAGTCGGTTTCCCACCCGATATCCCTCCATTAGGAGCAATAGAGCATGAGATGGATGTTAGGCCACCTAGGTGGAAGGAAGTTCAAGAGGTGGTCAGGCGTGCAAAGGCTTCCTCAGCCCCAGGGCCTAATGGAGTCCCCTACCGGGTTTACAAAAGTGCGCCTGATACACTTAAATTTTTGTGGAAACAGCTAAGAATAGTTTGGGAAAAGCAAGTTATACCAAGAGCATGGCGTAGGGCAGGAGGTGTCCTCATTCCTAAGGAGAAGGAGTCTGTGGACCTTAGCCAGTTCCGGATGATTTCCCTCTTGAATGTGGAGGGGAAGATTTTCTTCAGTGTAGTTGCGCAGAGATTAGCTAGCTACTTAGAAAGGAATAGATTAATTGATACCATGGTGCAGAAGGCAGGAATACCAGGTTTTTCAGGGTGTTTAGAGCATACTAGCATGATCTGGCACCAGATTCAGGCAGCGAAGATTAACAAAAGGGACCTACATGTAGTATTCTTAGATCTTGCAAATGCATTTGGTTCAGTACCCCACAGCCTAATTTGGAGTGCGTTTGATTACTTCAGAGTGCCACAGGTAGTTGTTAACTTAGTGAAAGCATACTTTCAGGATATTAGGTTGTGTCTAAGTACGGCAGATTTCACAACAGGTTGGCAGAGGCTTGAAATAGGTATCATGGCAGGGTGTACAATTTCTCCATTAGCATTTACTATGGCGATGGAAGTAATCATCAGGGCTTCTAAGTGGGTGGTAGGTGGAGAGAGACAGCAGAACGGGTTGCATCTTCCACCAGTTAAGGCTTACATGTGTTAGGTGCCGCGAGGCAAAAAGCGAGGCCAGGACCCAGAGTGCAGAGAACAAGAGCACAAGTTTATTCAAGCACAAAAGTTTCAACACAAAGAAAACAGAAAATCACCACAACGGGAAAAAGGCTCTGGAGGCTGGATGGGAACAAAAACAAAACAAAAGTTAAAGCTCAAAAATTTAATAACTAGAAAAACACAAAATCACCGTTATGGGAAAAAACAACAAGGGGAAAAAACAAAGTATCAACAGAAAATCACCTTAAACAGGGAGATAACTTGAGGGAACAAAGTAACAACAGAAAATCACCTTACTCAGGGAGATACTTGAGAAAACAAAGTAACAACATAAAATTACCTTACTCAGGGAGTTTCTCGTGTCGGGAGAACAACAGGATCACAGGCAAAAACTCGAGACTGAACGCGTGGCAGGAGAAAAGGGCAGAAGCGTGGCGAGACACAGTGCAAGACAATAGATCTTCTGGCAACGAACCAGGGGAAAAAGCCGGCTTAAAAAGCTACATGTTAATCAGCCTGATGAGGCTCAGGTGCGGTGAATGAGGCTCAGCCAGCGAGTTCAGCCCCGCCCCCCTGCCATGATCCAGCTCTGCAGAGGGAGAGTGAGAGGAGAGCAGAGAGGGGGGGGGGAGAGAGAAGCAACCGCAGGCAGCAAACAACAAAACAATAATATTGGTCACAACAAAACCATGACAACATGGATGATATGACACTGGTGACCACAACAATGCCATGTACAAAGAGGCTACTAGAGAAGGTAAATAAGAACCTGAAGTGGGCCTGCATGAAGATCAAGCCTAGTAAATCTAGAAGCATCTCGATATGTAGAGGGAAGTTAAGTGATAGGAAGTTTATCATAGATGATGAGGACATCCCAACAATTAGGGAAAAGTCAGTGAAGAGTTTAGGTAGGTGGTACAATGTAGAGTTGAATGATAAGGAACAGGTGGTGAAATTTAGAAAAGAGGTGGCTGAAGGATTGGCTAGAATAGATAAATCAGAGCTTCCAGGAAAATTGAAGTTGTGGTGTTTACAATTTGGACTATATCCTAGGTTAATGTGGCCATTATCAGTCTATGAAATCCCAATATCTGTTGTGGAGAGAATTGAAAGGTCGGTTAGCTCCTATATTAGGAAGTGGTTGGGTGTTCCTAGGTGCCTAAGTAGTGTTGCATTGTATGGAAAAGGGATACTTCAGCTGCCAGTATCTAGTTTGACAGAGGAATTTAAATGTACCAAGGTCAGGACAGAGCTCTTGTTATCTGGGAGTAAGGACGTATTAGTTAGGAGTGTGGTTCCAAATCCAACCAAGGGGAGGAAGTGGAACCCAAGAACGGCAGTTCAGGAGGCAGAGGCAGCTCTTAGGCATGCGGAGATTGTAGGTAATGTTCAGTTTGGCCGGGGAGGCCTGGGGCTTGGCTCAGGCAAACCGGTTTGGAATACAGCAGGTCCCAAAGATAAAAGAAAGCTGGTTGTGGAACAGATACGTAGACAGGAGGAGATAGTAAGGGGTGCAAAGGTAGTGGTCCAGGCTAAACAGAGACAGTGGTTGAATTGGGAAAGTGTAGAGAAGAGGAAACTTAGTTGGAGGGACCTGTGGAGTATGGAGGAGAATAGTATTAGATTCCTGGTAGGGGCTACATATCATGTGCTACCAACTCCCCAGAACCTAAAACTGTGGGTAAATGAGGACCCATCATGCCCATTGTGTTCAGGTACGGCAACCTTAAAGCATATTTTGTCAGGCTGTAAGGTTAGTTTGTCACAAGGCCGATATACATGGCGACATAACCAGGTGTTGAAATGTTTAGCTGCAGGAATCGAAGGGAAACGAAGAGAGGTCAATTCAGAAGGTTATAAAGATAGGAATTTAGCAATTCAGTTTGTCCGTGAGGGAGAGAAATACAGAAGGGATAAGTTAGTAAGGAGGCAAGGGTGTGGCCGCCTAGTAGGTGCTTGTGAATGGGAAATGCAGGTAGATTTACGGGGAAAGCTTGTTGTTCCCCAGGAAATAGTTTGTACTAAGCAGAGGCCTGACATAGTGTTGTGGTCATTGAGTCAATGGATAATTTATTTCATTGAGCTGACAGTTCCCTTCGAAGACTCAGTGGAAGAAGCCTATGAAAGAAAAAAGCTTAGATATGCAGATTTAGGAGCAGAAGCTGAGCAGCGAGGATGGAAGACTAGGATTTGCCCAGTGGAAGTGGGGTGTAGGGGATTTATAGCAAGATCAGCTGTCTCGCTCCTGGGGGAACTCGGAGTGCGGGGACAGAGTTTGAAGAAGACAGTGAAGGAAATGTCAGATGAGGCCATGAGAACCAGCAAGTTCATTTACTACAGAAGAAATAATGTTAGTTGGGGGCCAGCAGGGGGAACTACTAAGCAGGGCACATAACTCCTTGAGATCTGGTGGAGAGATCCACTTCCTCTTAGGAGGAAATCCAGGAAGAGGAGGGCTATTTAAGTGTGGGAGTGGCCTATTTGAATCCCTTTTGCTTGAGACCATGCTGCAAGGTGAGTGTGTTTGCTGATCCTGTGAGTTCATTTATCTCCTTTAGCTTTAGTTTATATTGTAGTTATGTTATGTGGTGTGTGATTTAGAGTGTGAATTAGGGCTGTGAAAGCCATGTGTAAGTAAGGAGGAAGAGGAAGGTTATTTAAGTGTGGGAGTGGCCTAGTTGAATCCATTTTGTTTGAGGCCATGCAGCAGGGTGAGTGTGTTTGCTGATCCTGTGAGTTTATTTATTTTCCTTAACTTTAGCTTATGTTATGTAGTGTGTGAATTAGAGTGTGAATTAGGGCTGTGAAAGCCATGTGTTAGTAAGGAGGAAGAGGAAGGTTATTTAAGTGTGGGAGTGGCCTAGTTGAATCCATTTTGTGGCCATTTTGAGGCCATGCAGCAGGGTGAGTGTGTTTGCTGATCCTGTGAGTTCATTTATCTCCTTTAACTTTAGCTTACACTGTAGTTATGTTATGTAGTGTGTGAATTAGAGTATGGTGAATGTGCTAGGAAAGGTAGTATCAGCACAGCCTCTACCTGGAGCTTGCTTGTACGGAGCCTGGGTTTGGTTGAAGGTGGCAGTGCTGTTTGGGCTGAGAAAGCCATGTGTAAGTAAGGTTAAGGCGGTTGTTGTGTTGGTGTGGAGAGCAGTGAGACCTGGCATTAGGGGAGTGTCTCTGGGACGCCAGAGATCACTGTCTAGCCTCCTGGAGGTGTCGTGGGACCAACTAGACGAAACACCGGTGAAAGGAGGTTCCCACCCGATGACCCCAAAGACATGTTAGTTATCACTGCTCATTGGTCTGTATAGTTAAGCCTTGCCATAATAGCGTATCATAGGGTTTAGGAGAGTATTCACTGAGTGTTGATCCTTTTCTAGAGCACAAACTTCTTGTGTTCATTTGAATGAATAGATAGATAGATAGATAGATAGATAGATAGATAGATAGATATAGACTATATAATTTTTTTTTCGCTCTCCTTCCATAACGTTACCGTTTGCATATCTGTCAACCGTGTTTTCGTTGTTTGTTTTTTAATAACACTTCCGATGTTCAGAGGGCAACCCCTGTATTTGACGTCACAACGCTATGAACTGTGGGTAATCGATGCGGACCTACGGTAAAGGGGCATAAAGGGCTCACTCACTGACTCACTGACTTGACTATTTGACAATGGGACAGCCCTCACACACTCACACACTTCACATGAATGTGCCTCTAAGTAAGTGAGTCTGTAAGGGATCAGATTGGAATTGTGCCGAATATGTTTTTCGTAGGCGGAATCCGGGAAAAATTCGCAAAAGTCCCGCCCTCGATTGCTAGGATTAGACAGGCAGCCTGTCAGTCAAACTCGCACCCCAGCCAGAGCTACGTCATCATGCCTTCATTCATATCTTCTCTACAGCCAGTCTGCCGCCGTTACTTAGAAATGAAAATGTATATCCAACTTCGCCTTCACACACCAAACAGCTGTAATGAAATTGTGAGGCTAGATTAGAAATGTTGATTCGTTTGCCTTTGTAATCTTGGATATTTCTATAAAAGAGAAATGTTGATTCATTTGTTTGCTCTTTTGTTTGATCATTAGGCTTTGTTGATAGGCCTACATTGTAAATAGTTCATCGTTCTTCTTAATTACGCCATTACTATAATTCCATTATGTAGATTTTATTTATATATTGAATAATTACTTGCAATTACTATAAATCCATTATGTAGAAATTATTTATATATTTAATAATTACTTGCATTACTATAATTTTATTACGTAGAAATTATTTATATATTAAATAATTTCTTGCCATTACTATAATTCCATTATGTAGAAATTATTTATATATTTAATAATTACTTGCATTGCTATAATTCCATTATGTAGAAATTATTTATATATTGACTAATTATTCTAATTTGCTTGACTTAGACCTAGGCTATTTGAATTATGGTAGGTGATCAGATCAGCCTGCACAGCATTGCAAAACTGGATAATATCATGTCAGGTCAGACTCTGAAGTCAAACTAGTAGCCTACACCATGGATATATATAGAACACACCCTACACAGTCCAATTTCTGCATCACAATCATGGATACAAGGGTAGAAAAAATTGTCAATGTAATAAATAATACACACACGCGAATCAGAGAGATTCGTTTGACTAACGTTAGTTTAATAATAAATATACATTACAATATGGGTGATTCTTCCTCCTCCTTAGGGAAGCGCGAGTGAGGCATCTAGTCACATGACGGCGGATTTTGGCCTTTTTGGATTGGATCAGGGATTTAACCAACGAGATTGGATAATCTCTGGCTATCGCCTCATTGATATTCATGATTTTCCCGGATTCCGCCTACGAAAAACATATTCGCCATCGGTTGTACACTACTTTTCGCGCATTGCATTGTGGGATACTATGAGTCCACTATATAGGGTATATTAATTTACACTAAACATTCGGGAAGCACTGCAAAATGGCGAACACCCTATTTAGTGCACTATTTAGTGAGTAGGGAGTGATTTCGGACACAGCACGTGTTTTCGTTTTTTTTTATAACACTTTCGGTGTTCCGAGGGCAACCCTTGTATTTGACGTCACAACGCTATGAACAGTGGGTAATTTCCTTATCGTAAGTCCGCATTGATGCTGACCTATGGCAAGGGAGCATAAAGGGCTCACTCACTGACTCACTGACTTGACGATTTGACAATGGGACAGCCCTCACACACTCAAGCACTTCACATGAACGTGCCTCTAAGTCTTTGGCCTTTGGCTGCATCCCAAGAATCCCAAAATTGCTGCTAACCACCTTATCTAGCCACCTTAGGTCCCTCCCACTTAGGAAAACATTTAAGGAGTCAGGAGTTAGGAGTGAGGAGCGAGGATTGCTGATAAGAGACATGAGACGGCCTTACTCTGAAGCGTTACATAAAGTGACGTCCGTTTCTGACGACGGCGACACAGCTGGATCTGCTGCATAACGGAGCCAGCGTTTGGCGTACATCCCAAGTGCCATTATATTCGCTGATCAAAGCCATAACCCGTTATTTATAAAGCCCAGTATCACAAATCACAATTTGCCTCACAGGGCTTTACAGCATACGACATCCCTCTGTTCTTAGGACCCTCACAGCGGATCAGGAAAACTCCTCATAAAACCCTTTCATGGGGAAAACGGTAGAAACCTCAGGAAGAGCAACTGAGGAGGGATCCCTCTTCCAGGACGGACAGACGTGCAATAGCTGTCGTACAGAACAGATCAACATGATAAATTAACAGTAATCCCTATGACACAATGAGACAAAAAGAGAGAGACAGAGAGAGATGCAGGACAGATGGTAATTACAGTAGCTTACAACAACATTAATGAAAGTAATAATATTAATTAATATTAATTGGCTAATTAATATTGCCTACAGGCTATAAACATTATTCCACTCACATGACATGCAGGACAATTAATGATGGGCAAATGTGTGTGTGTGTGTGTGTGTGTGTGTGTGTGTGTGTGTGCGTGCGTGGTGTTATATCAACACGTGTGGCTCTGGACATGAGCAGCTGCACATTTAACAGCCACACATCACTGACAGTCCGCTGAACAACGCAACAGGTTGTGAATGAAATAAACTTACAACATGACAGTCTTGCACGAAATATCATTAACGTTACTCTTTGTAGTCACGTAGGCATGTGAATTACAGCGTTTCATTGCAAAGAATGCATGTAACGGGTACACTTGTGCTGTTTCTCCGCCATCTCGTTCAAATGAGCCAGACGTAGGGGGCGGGTATTTATATGTCAGGGCCTCAAGCTGAAAAAGACCTCCTGTTTGGAACCTCTCGTGTTACCTTACTCATCACACCTAACAGATCCCTAACGCTAACTCCTTACTGGGAGGAGTCCGGCAAGATGGCGGAGGGAGCAGACACACTGTAAACAGCTCCGAGTAGCAAAACCTTGAAAATCGGATAGGTAATAGGCACTCAAAACTCACATAAACTTCTATGTGATAGATGTAAAACTTATCAAAGTCGTTCAGCATCCAGTAAGTAATCCCGGACACTTTGTAACAACACCAAAGATGAAGTAACATTACGACATGGCTAAAACTAGCGCTGGTGCTAACACTAAAGCTAGGGCTCTCCTACAACACGACTACTGCGGACCAGAGAACATGGAGACAAATGCCAAAGGCACAAAAAACACCTTAACATCGCCTTCCAAACCGTGAGCTCCACAGAAAAAACAAAGAGGAGAGGATAACACGACTGCAGGAGCTCATGTCGGTGATGCCTCAAATGCTGCTATCCTGGCTGCGATTGGGACACTTCAAAACATGATGGCGGACTTCAAAAAAGAACTCAAACAAAACACACTCACCATGGCCAACATCGTAAAAGCAGTCGTATTTAATTCAGCTGAAATCAAAGAATGCAAGGAAAAAAACAAAGAATTGGGAATAGATGTGAAACAACTCAAGGAGAAAAACGCAGAGCTGGAAAAGAGAGGTGCAGAGTTGGAGTGATACAAAAGGAGATGGAACTTAAGACTAAATGACCTGAATGAAGAAAAAGAAGAAAACACACGTCAGATCATCAAGGACATCATCGGAAAGATTACTCCACACTGGAAGGGGAACATGGACTTCATCCTAGACTCTGTGCATTGTTTAGGACCAAACAATGCCAACCGTCCTCGCCAGATCATCATGCAGTTCACTGGAAGGCACTTCAGGGATGAACTCTGGCGTATCACTGTCATGGTTCCCCTGTTAAGTATTTTATTTCATTTCCTCCCTCATGTTTCATGTCTTGTCTTCCTGTTTTATTTTGTGATCACTCACCCTTGTCTCTGTTTCAGGTTCCTGTCTGCCCTGCCCCCTCCCTGTCTGTGTGCACCTGATTCCTGATTGTGTCTCCCACACCTGTGTCCTATCACTCCCCATTAGTCCCGCTTATATTTCCCCTTTGTGTCTTGTCTCGTTGCCAGTTCGTCGACGCTTCTAGCTCACGTACCAGCATACCTTCACAGTCACAGTCATAGCCTTTTTGTATAGAACCTTGCCTGTTTTTTGACCTTGCCTTTTGTCTCCCGTCTTGGATACCTTCGCCTTTTCTGACTGCTTTTGTGTAACGAACCCTGCCTGGTAATAAACCTTGTTTCTGTGCTCGCCGAATCTGAGTCGTGCATTTGAGTCCTGTTTTCACCTGTGCTAAGTTCATGACAGAACGAACTGGCCAGAATGGACTCAGCAGACTCGGACCCGGTTCGCCACGCCCTTCGGGTGCAGGGACACAAGCTGGCTCAACAACAAGAACAGCTAACGTCCCTTTGCACAGATCTGAGAGAACTGGCGGCTCGCCAGGACTCAATGATGACATCGTTGGGTTCACAGATTAATGAATTACTCGTTCACCTGCCACGAGACGCACCTGCGGCGGCGCCGGTTATTCCAGCCGCTCTTCCGGAGTCTCCCACGGATTCGCCGCCACCCACCAGCGCCGCGTCATCCTGCCTCCAGCTTTCTCGTCCGGAGCGATTCTCCGGAGAAACAGGTGACGTGAGGCCTTTCCTGACTCAATGTGAACTGCATTTTGAATTACAAGCTGCGGCTTTCCCCACGGACCGGGCTAAGGTGGCGTTCATCATCTCCCACCTCACGGGTCGAGCGGAGGCGTGGGCTACGGCCGAGTGGAGCCGCAGGTCGGCAGCCTGCTCTACCCTGGCCGGATTCACTCGAGCCCTCGAGCAGGTTTTCCAGCACACCACGCCAGGCCGGGAAGCTGCCAGGTCACTGTTGAAATTAAGGCAAGGTAAACGCAAGGTTTCTGATTACGCCATTGATTTCCGCACCCTCGCCGCAGAAAGCGAGTGGAATTCCGCTGCTTTGACTGATGCATTTTTTCAAGGACTTTCTGAATCTGTGAAGGATCAGCTTGTTTCCATAGATCTACCTGGAGATCTGGATTCACTCATCTCCCTCGCCATTAAGATTGACAAGAGGCTCACCGAGCGTTACCAGGAGCGGGGACGGCTCCGGACTCGTTCACCGCCACAACGCGGGTGGAGGAATGACTCCCCGGATCGGCCGAACCACGTCCGCCCCCCCGCTGCCAGCCTGGTGCCCATCAACCCCACGGAGGAGCCCATGCAGCTGGGCCGGACTCACCTCCCCGCGGGGGAACGCCTTCGCCGACAAGGGGACGGGAGGTGCTACTACTGCGGGCAGTTGGGACATTTAGTGAGTGCCTGTCATGTCAAGGGAGCCGGGGCTCGGGCTAATAAGCAGCTCAGGGTGAGTAAAAGCTTTGTCATCGGGAATCCTGCCCAATTCCAGCCTCAAGTCAATTTAATATCTGACTCCGATTCACTGTTGGTTTCTGTGTTCATTGACTCTGGTGCTGACGCTAATCTTATGAACTCCTCTCTCGTCAGAAGACTGGGGCTGAGGAGGTTTGCTCTCCAACGCCCCCTTGAAGTTAAAGCAGTAGACGGCACCCCCTTGGGCATGGTAACTCACCGGGCTCAATCAGTTAAGCTAATGTTCCCTGACTCCCATTCCGAAATGCTAAGCTTTCATGTTTTTGATGCTGTGGCTCACCCAGTGATTTTAGGACACCCCTGGCTGAAAACTCATAATCCTGACTTTGACTGGGTTAGTGGGAAGATTACCTCCTGGGGACCCGGGTGTGTAGACTCCTGCCTTCCCAAGCCCAGCGTCACGGCGGCAGTTTCTGACCCCATGAATCCTGATTTGTTAAATGTGCCATCCTGTTACCATGATTTAGCAGAGGTGTTTAGTAAGGCTAAAGCCACATCCCTGCCTCCGCACCGTCCCTACGACTGTGCCATTGACCTATTACCAGGTAGCACCCCCCCCAGGGGTAGGTTGTACTCTCTTTCCGCTCCTGAACGCCATGCTATGTGAGAGATTCCCTCGCCGCGGGAATCATCCGTCCATCCTCATCGCCTGCTGGTGCTGGATTTTTCTTTGTTGAGAAAAAGGATAAGACTCTCAGACCCTGCATTGACTTTCGTGGCCTCAATGACATTACCATTAAGAACAGGTACCCTCTCCCTCTCATCTCCACAGCATTTGAGTTATTGGAGGGGGCCACAGTCCAAACTCGACCTCCGCAACGCATATCATTTAGTCAGGATCAGAGAAGGAGACGAGTGGAAAACAGCCTTTAACACTCCCACGGGACACTATGAATATCTGGTTATGCCGTTTGGTCTCACTAATGCTCCTGCAGTATTTCAGAACCTTGTCAATGATGTACTCCGTGATATGTTAAATGTTTTTGTCTTTGTCTATTTAGACGACATCTTGATTTTCTCCCCTGATGAAGAGACTCACACTCGTCATGTTCGCTCTGTGCTTCAGCGGTTGCTCCAGAACCAGCTGTTTGTGAAAGCGGAGAAATGCGAGTTTCACAAGCCCTCGGTCTCTTTCCTTGGGTTTGTGCTTGCTGAGGGGGAGATCAGGATGGACCCTGAGAAGGTCTCCGCTGTGGCTGATTGGGCCACTCCCAGTTCACGTAAAGAGGTTCAGAGGTTTCTGGGTTTTGCCAACTTTTATAGAAAATTCATTCGCCATTATAGCACTGTTGCCTCACCTCTGCATGACCTTTCCTCTCCTCACAGACCGTTTGTCTGGAGCCCGGAATGTGAAGCTGCATTCCAGGGTCTGAAAAGAAGTTTCACCTCCGCCCCTGTTCTCATCCTCCCGGACCCCAGCCAGCAGTTCGTGGTGGAGGTAGACGCCTCTGACGTCGGAGTCGGGGCGGTCCTCTCACAAGTCAATCCCAAGGACGGTAAGTTGCACCCTTGTGCATATTTGTCCAAAAAACTCTCTTCCTCAGAGCGAAATTATGATATTGGAGACCGCGAACTGCTGGCTGTCAAGGTGGCCCTGGAGGAATGGAGACACTGGCTGGAGGGGGCTTCCCAGCCATTTCTGGTTTGGACTGATCACAAAAATCTTGAATATTTGAAAACTGCTAAGAGGCTCAATGCGAGGCAGGCTAGATGGGCTATTTTCTTTAGCCGCTTTAACTTCACGCTCTCCTACCGACCTGGTTCTAAAAATGTTAAACCTGATTCTCTGTCCCGTATGTTTGCTTATGACCATGTTGACCCTGTACCTAAGACAATCCTACCTGAAACATGTTTTGTAGCTGTGCTCTCTTGGGAGGTGGAGACCAAGGTTAAAGCGGCCGCCGAAGGAATCACCATTCCCCCTGAGTGTCCTGAAGGTAGACTTTTTGTGGTACAGGCTCTCAGAGGGGATGTGATTCATTGGGCTCATACAAATAGGACTGTATGTCACCCAGGTATTAGCAAGACTTTGTTTGTGCTGCAACAACGGTTTTGGTGGCCTAAAATGGCACAAGATGTCACTGAATATGTCAATGCTTGCTCTGTGTGTGCCAGTAACAAAGTCTCTCACCAGAAGCCCTCAGGAGAACTCAGGCCCTTGCCCATTCCTCAACGCCCCTGGTCCCACGTCTCCATGGACTTCGTCACGGGGTTACCCCCCTCTAACGGTAACACGGTGGTTTTGACGGTGGTAGACAGACTGTCCAAGATGGTTCATTTCATTGCCCTTCCTAAGCTTCCCTCAGCCAAAGAAACGGCCGAGGTCATGATGACTAATATTTTCCGGATTCATGGGTTTCCTCAGGACATTGTCTCCGACCGTGGCCCTCAGTTTATCTCGCGGTTCTGGAAGGAGTTCTGCAGCCTGTTGGGTGCCACTGTCAGCCTTTCCTCTGGCTTCCATCCGCAGACTAATGGTCAGTCCGAGCGCCTAAACCAGGAGTTGGAGACGGGCCTTCGCATCACCGCGTCCCAGAACCCTGATACCTGGTCTCAGAAATTGGTTTGGGTCGAGTTTGCTCACAACACTCTCCCATCTGCTTCCACTGGTTTGTCTCCGTTCCATATTGTTCATGGTCATCAACCCTCTCTGTTCCCCGCCACAGACTCTGAATCCTCGGTACCGTCCGCATTGGCCTTGGTGAGACGCTGTAGAAGGACCTGGGAGCGGGCCCGCCAGAACCTCCAGCGACAATCCAACCTCTACAAGGCAGCAGCGGACCGTAAGAGGACACCCGCTCCCCACTACAGAAACGGCCAGAGAGTGTGGTTATCCACTAGGAATCTGCCGCTTCGGGTGGAATCCAAGAAGCTTGCTCCCAGGTTTGTCGGTCCATTCCCCATTGCCAAGGTCATCAATCCAGTGACAGTCCAACTTAAGCTCCCAAGGTCAATGCGGGTCCACCCCACGTTTCATGTCAGCCATGTCAAACCCGTCAGAACCAGTCCACTCGTCCCTCCGGCCAGACCCCCTCCGCCCACCCGGTACATTGCTGGTGACCCGGTGTTCACCGTCCGGAAGCTCTTGTCGGCTCGCCGTCGGGGCCGGGGGGTCCAGTACCTTGTCGACTGGGAGGGCTATGGGCCTGAGGAGCGCTCCTGGATCCCATCCAGATTTGTCATGGACCCCTCCCTCATCCGGGATTTCCACGCTGCCCACCCTGAGGCACCTGGGCCTTCAGGGGCCGGCCCTTGAGGGGGGGGTACTGTCATGGTTCCCCTGTTAAGTATTTTATTTCATTTCCTCCCTCATGTTTCATGTCTTGTCTTCCTGTTTTATTTTGTGATCACTCACCCTTGTCTCTGTTTCAGGTTCCTGTCTGCCCTGCCCCCTCCCTGTCTGTGTGCACCTGATTCCTGATTGTGTCTCCCACACCTGTGTCCTATCACTCCCCATTAGTCCCGCTTATATTTCCCCTTTGTGTCTTGTCTCGTTGCCAGTTCGTCGACGCTTCTAGCTCACGTACCAGCATACCTTCACAGTCACAGTCATAGCCTTTTTGTATAGAACCTTGCCTGTTTTTTGACCTTGCCTTTTGTCTCCCGTCTTGGATACCTTCGCCTTTTCTGACTGCTTTTGTGTAACGAACCCTGCCTGGTAATAAACCTTGTTTCTGTGCTCGCCGAATCTGAGTCGTGCATTTGAGTCCTGTTTTCACCTGTGCTAAGTTCATGACAATCACCAAACATCATCCCATCTGCAAGGAGCTCAACATCCGCTTTGCAGAAGATCTCACTAAAGAAGACAGAGAGGCACGAAAAGCTGTATGGCCAAAAACTGAGCAAGCGAGGAAGGCAGGACTTAAGACTATGTTCCGAGGCCCCCATGCCTTCATTAATGGACCATGGTGGAGTCACACCATAGTCAAACTAACCTGGGATATCTGATCCTACAAGCGAGTTAATATGCTCAGGGTTTTGCTACCATAAAGGTACAGCATCTTTAGATAACACAAAAAATGACATTTCTCTCATGTCTATTAATGCAAGGGGTCTAAGAGACATAACCAAAATGAAAAGCTTTTTTTTTTGTTTTGTATAGGGAAAAATGTTAATATTACTTTTCTCCAAGAAACACATTCCAAGGTTGAAGATGTCACATTCTGGTCTAAACAATGGTGCGATGAAGTTTATGGCACTTCAAGATCAGCAGGGGTCGCCATCCTACTGAAAAACTTCAAAGGTCAAGTTATCTCTCATGTGGCAGATGTTAATGGTCACTGGCTGATGCTTATCCTGACCCTTGATGATTTCAAATTCATTTTAATCAACATTTATGGTTACAATGGGAGCACTGAAAACAAAAACCTATTTGGACAAATTGACCTACAATTAGATAATATTAAATCAACACACTCAGCTGATAATGTTATAATTGGTGGTGACCTTAATTTAGTCCATGATGAATTTTATGATAAATTTCCATCCAGATTCTCTGCAAGTCATCCAAACAACACTTTTACTAACTTTTGCAATGATCAAAGCCTAACTGATGCTTGGAGACATTTAAATCCAGAAATAATTAAATTCTCATGGTCCAACTCCAATTATAAATCCAGAATTGACCACTGGTTAATTGCAAACCATTTGCTATGTTATGACCTCAGCTCTGATATTTGTGCTGCTCCACAAACTGATCATAATGTTATCTATCTATATGTGAAGCCTAACAACAGGAGAACTTATTCAAACAAATATTGGGAGTTTAACTCTAGTCTAATTAAGAATAATTATTACTGTCAAAAGATTAAATCACCAATTACAGAAATTATAAACTCGGAAGAATTAACAACACCTGTCAAAAAATGGGAATAATTCACCATTTCATTCGGTTAAAAAAAAAAAAAAAAAAAGATTTCAAGAAAAAGGAACTAGACATTATCAAACAATTAAATGTTTACTACAATAAACTCAACCCTACTGAAGACGATAAACACAAAAAAAATCTAAATCTTCAACCTAAATTGGATTGGGCCTTTATTAGATGTAGAGCTAAATGGATAGAGGGGGGGGGGGGACATAAAATAAAATATTTTGGCGGTCTTGAAAAAAGAAGACAAAGGAAAAATAACATCAGTTACTTGATAGTTGATAATATAGAAACCACAGATCCAAAATTAATCTCCTCAGAAATAATAAACAGTTTTACAGTTCTAAATTTTCTAATGAAGCAGGGGAGATTGTAGGATCAGAGGTTTAGGGGTGCTGAGCACCCAGAGAACTGCCCGTCCAGGCAAGATAAATTTCACTGTTTTGTACATTTTAACGCAATTTCATTCCCACATTTGTGAAAGAAAAGCACAACACTTTTTGGGAAAGTCTGTGACATCAAAACTGACAAAGGTTATTTAAATGCTGAGCCACTGCAAAAGAGGAATGGATTGGAATCATAAAAGAAACATATTGTAATCCTAATTTCTGGGGGAAGACAACTCATTTTGATACAGCAGCTCCTCAACATACACACAAACAGTATGTATGTTTCTGGAGTAAACCTGCTCCCTATAGTAAGTACCAAAAATACTAATAGTAGAGCGGCTAAGAGCTGATTTTAGGCCAAATTGTTCAGTTGGTGATACAAGCATGAAAATTGGTATGAGCAGTCTACATGGGTCACTTGACAAGAAAATTGCCGGAGACAATTGAAATTTCAAGATGGCGTCCATTTTTCAAGATGGCCGCCACCTTAATGGAATAATTCAGTGATGTAATCATTCAGTTGGTGATACAAGCATGAAAATTGGCATGAGCAGTCTACATGGGTCACTTGACAAGAAACTACTCACAGTCACTTGAAATTTCAAGATGGCAGCCATTTTTCAAGATGGCCGCCACCTTAGTGGAACAGTTAAGTGGTGTAGTCGTTCAGTTGGTCATACACGCATGAAAATTGGCGTGAGTAGTCTCCATTGGTCACTTGACAAGAAACCACTCACAGCCATTTGAAATTTCAAGATGGCAGCCATTCTTCAAGATGGCCACCTGGATCTTTACATTTTCTATTTCCCCATTTTTTGGGTTCCTGTGTTTGACTGTGTTTTGTCTTACTCCTTACCCTTGACCTGTCCAATTTGGTAAAACCTGCCAGAAGTTGCCTTCCAGCGGCATAGCTCTCAGGCTTCTGTGAAGTACACAAGCTCCCTTACCACGACAAGGTAACAGTCACAAGGGAGGTGTTTTTTTTTTTGTTTGTTTGTTTATTTATTTTTTTTGCCTTTGTTTTTATTTAACCTCTCTAACTCTGTCAGGAGGCCGACGTCCTCGCTCCCCCCCTCCTCTGTTAAATGGTATCTCCCAGGCACACTACGTCATCAAACCACGTGATGTTTGGTATTGCCGGATTCAGGAAGCTCTCGACTTTTCAAAAATAACATTGTTTTTCTTTTATTTATTATGTATTGTATGTATTTATGTATTACTCCTACTATTTGAGATATACCGTCTAGAAAGTGGGATCACAACTTTCACGTTTCATATGGCGTTATTTGGTGATATTTTATGGTGTTTCTGTCATAAACAACATCAGCTATCATAATCACACCTGATTTCAATAAGGTACAATGTTTGAAGCTGGTTGAGTGTTGTTTGATCACTGATAGTACTGTTTTGAAGTGGAGTGCGCGCTCTGTCATTTGGAGCTCCGCCTGAACCTTTTCCTGGACAAAACACTGTAGAATTCTCCTACTTTGAGCAATCTTCTTCAAACTTGAAAAAATGTTCATTGATAGTGTGCCTACAGCCCCACAGTGTCATTTACCTGCTCAGATGAAGCCACAGATGGTTATTCATCCTGAAATACATTTTTTTTTTATTTTAGGCAAAATCTTCAACTTTTTACTGACTTCAGAGGCCCATTACTCTGTCTCTGTATCACCTCGAGTGTTTCTGACACTTTCACAAGAAACTTCAGAGAGTTTTCTTTCTGGCAAGACCTCATGCATGCATGTAGTCAGAGCAGTTCAGAAGCTACAGTCATTTTAATTTGGGTGTGTCATTTTAGGCATTTTTGCTACAAAATGGTGGTGGAGTACAAGAAGTATTAAACTAACAGACAGTAACTTTGTCAAATAAATACTATAGGGATGGGGAAACAAAAAGTAAGAATACTAAAGTAGCACAGCTGTGGTTCTGAACGGACAGTGCTCCAAAATAATAATTGAGCAATATACTAAAGAACCAAACTAAAATGTGCTTCACTGTAACAACTGAATATGGACTGATGTGGTAATGGGGAGCCGAGCCAAAGGTCTACACCTGAAAACACAGGTGGCCAAGGGGGAGCAACCCTGGCAAAAAGAATAGGCCTACGCACATAAGTATTTAGCAGGGGCAACTACATAGACATGTGCAAGTGAGTCCATATCTGAAGCACTTACACCTTCCAGACATGCCTTCGTGCACCCATACATGGTCAACTCCCAACAATTCTCCGCAATAGGTGGAAGAGGAGTGCAAAAGATTTTCCACTCTTCATCTTGTTTCATCCATCCCCAGTCGGATGGGCTTGGCATTTGGGATACTAACTTTTAATTAGCTGACATTGAACCCCACGCTGAGTTTAACAGCAGTGATATCACCAGTGTACCCTGGTAGTGCAGATATTCACTCTTTCTGATTTACTTCTAATCACCAAATCAACAGAACTGTATTTTGATGTATTTTTCATCGCATTGCATCTAAAACATATAAAATAAAATGACACTAAATCCTCTTTACTGACAAAACCCAATATGTATATATGAGAAAAAGGATCTTTTGAGGATATAGTAGGTGGCTCACACACCTCAATTTGCTGTGAGCAGTTTCTTATTTGACCCATATAGACTGTACATGCCAATTTTCATGCTTGTATGACTAGCTTAAGGATTAGATCACTTAACTGCTCCACTAAGGTGACAGCCATCTTGGGGGGAAAAAAGCCGCTATCTTGACATTTCAATTGGCTGTGAGCAGTTTCTTGTCAAGTGACCCATGGAGAATCGTCTCGTCTCGTCTTCTTCCGCTTATCCGGGTCCGGGTTGTGGGGGCAGCAGCCTCAGCAAAGAAGCCCAGACAGTCCTCTCCCCAGCCACTTCCATCAGCTCTTCCGAGGGAACCCCGAGGCGTTCCCAGGCCAGCCGGGCGATGTAATCCCTCCAGCCTGTCCTGGGGCGGCCCCGAGGTCTCCTCCCGGTTGGACACGCCCGAAACACCTCCCAAGGGAGGCATCCGGGTGGCATCCTTACTAGATGCCCGAACCACCTCAACTGGCTCCTCTTGATGTGGAGGAGCAGCAGCTCTACTCCAAGTCCCTCACGGATGTCCGAGCTTCTCACCCTATCTCTAAGGCTGAGCCCAGCCACCCTGCGGAGGAAACTCATTTCGGCCGCTTGCACTCGCGATCTCATTCTTTCGGTCACTACCCAGAGCTCGTGACCATAGGTGAGGATTGGAACGTAGATCGAGCGGTAAATCGAGAGCTTCGCTTTTTGGCCAAGCTCCCTCTTCACCGCAACGGACCGGTTAAGCGCCCGCATCACTTGCTGACGCCGCCCCAATCCGCCTGTCAATCTCCCGCTCCATCCTATCCTCACTCGTGAACAAGACCCCGAGATACTTAAACTCCTCCACCTGAGGAAGGACCTCCCCTCCGACCCGGAGAGGGCAATCCACCCTTTTCCAGCTGAGAACCATGGCCTCAGACTTGGAGGTGCTGATTCTCATCCCAGCCGCTTAACACTCGGCTGTGAACTGTCCCAGCAAGAGCTGGAGGAGACTGTTCGATGGAGCTAGGAAGACCACGTCATCCGCAAAAAGCAGGTACGAGACCCTCCCGTCACCGAACCTGACACCCTCCACCACTCGACTGCGCCTAGAAATTCTGTCCATAAAAGTTATGAACAGAACCGGTGACAAAGGGCAGCCCCGGCGGAGTCCAACTCTCACCGGGAACAGGTCCGACTTATTGCCGGCCACGCGAACCAGACTCGTGCTCCTTCAGTACAGGGACTGGATGGCCCTTAGCAAGGGGCCACCAACCCCATACTCCCGGAGCACCCCCCACAGGATGCCCCTGGGGACACGGTCGTAAGCCTTCTCCAAATTCACAAAACACATGTGGACCGGTTGGGCAAACTCCCATGCCCTCTCCAGCACCCTGGCGAGGGCAAAGAGTTGGTCCACGGTTCCGCGTCCGGGATGAAAACCACAATCCTCCTCAATCCGAGGTTCAACTATTGACCGGACCCTCTTCTCCAGCACCCTGGAGTAGACCTTACCCGGTAGGCTGAGGAGTGTGATCCCCCTGTAGTTGGAACACACCCTCTGGTCCCCCTTCTTGAAAATGGGGACCACCACCCCGGTCTGCCACTCCAGAGGCACTGCCCCCGATGTCCACACAATGTTGCAGAGGCGTGCCAGCCAGGACAGCCCTACAACATCCAGAGCCTTGAGATATCCAGGACGAATCTCCTCCAACCCCAGGGCTCCGCTGCCTCGGAGTTGTTTCACTACCTCGGCAACTTCTGCTCCAGGAATTGGACGACCCGCCCCCGATACCCCCATCTCTGTTTCCTCACTGGAATACGTGCTGGTAGGATTGAGGAGCTCCTCAAAGTATTCCTTCCACCGCCCGACAATGTCCCCAGTTGACGTCAGCAGCTCCCTGCCCCCACTGTAAACAGTGTGAGCTAGTTGCCGCCTTCCCCCCTTGAGGCGCCAGACGGTTTGCCAGAACCTCTTTGAAGCCGATCGATAGTCTTCCTCCATGGCCTCACCCAACTCCTCCCACGCCCGAGTTTTTGCCTCCGTGACTGCCGCTGCTGTGCTCCGCTTGGCCAACCGGTACCCGTCAGCTGCTTCCGGAGACCCACAGGCCAACCATGCCCTGTAGGCCTCCTTCTTCAGCCTGACGGCTCCCCTGACCTCTGGTGTCCACCAGCGGGTTCGGGGATTACCGCCACGACTGGCAACAGCAGCCTTGTGGCCACAGCTTGCAGCCACCGCCTCGACAATGGCAGAGCGGAACAAGGCCCATTTGGACTCAATGTCCCCCTCTGCCCTCGGGATGTGGACGAAGCTCTCCCGGAGGTGGGAATTGAAGATCATCTGGACAGGTTCTTCTGCCAGGCGTTCCGAGCAGACCCTCACTGTACGTTTGGGCCTGCCAGGTCTGCACGGCGTCTTCCCCCACCATCTGATCCAATGAACCACCAGGTGGTGATCAGTTGACAGCTCTGCTCCTCTCTTCACCCGAGTGTCCAGAACATATGGTCGCAGGTCAAATGAAACGACTACAAAGTCAATCATTGACCTGCGACCTAGGCTGTCCTGGTGCCACGTGCACCGATGGACATCCTTATGTTTGAACATGGTGTTAGTTATGGCCAAACTGTGACCCGCACAGAAGTCCAATAACTGAACATCAAACCATTTTTGAGGCAAGGGGGGGTGCTGCTGTATTTTTGTTGTTAAAATATAATGTTTCAACCAAGTACTGTATGGTTTTTACACTTTTCTAGCTTGTTAAAAAAGGACAAACAGTAATAAAAAAATTAAGAAAATCTCTCAAATTTTAGGGGTACTAGGATTCAATTTAGGGGTGCTTCAGCACCCCCAAAAATAGGCTAGAAACGCATATGTAATGAAGACTGCCATACAATTTTAGGGCATATAGAAAAAACATATTCCCAAACTTGAAGACAGCTTCAAACAAACGTGATAATCAAATAACAATTTCTGAACTGGAGAGAGTAATTGCCTGCCTCTCTCTTAACAAGACACCTTGTTCAGATGGCCTCACAGGAGATTTTTATAGACATTTCTGGGAAGATATAAAAGAACTGCTACATCAAGTTTTTATGGAAATATTTGAAACTTGTATACTTCAACCCACAATGAGACACAGACTTAGAAATTCTGATTCTGCAGAACTCCAGAAATTCTGAAGTTCTTGAACAATTAGGTTTTGGAATCAAATTTAGGAATTTAGTTGATGGACTATATCAGAATATCAGCAGCTGTGTCATAACCCCTCATGGCACCACCCCCAGCTTAAATGTTAATGTAGGAATTCCACAAGGTTGTCCCATTTCTCCATATTTATTTATATTAGTCACAGAAATGTTAGCAATATACATTAAAAACTGTAATGACATTAAAAATGTAAATGTATTAGGTACTGATATTGTTATCAGCCAACTAGCAGATGACACAACAGTATTCCTAAGACAGACATCAAATTCCAATAACTATTGCAAAAATTAAAAATTTCTCCAAAGCTTCAAGGTTAACTTTGAACTTAAACAAATGTGAACTATTTGCAATTCATGATACACTACTGAAAGACATCTGCAATATCCCTGTCAAGTCAGAAATCAAATACCGAGGGGTTTACCTTACAAAAGACCAAAAACAAAGACAATCCTTGAATGTAGAAAACAAAATAAAAGAGAGTAAAGCCAAATTAAATTTATGGCTCCAAAGAGACCTTTCAATATTCGGCCGAATCTACCTAACCAAAATGGAATGTCTGTCAAAGTGTATTTACCCAGCCTACTCTAATGCCACTCCAAATAAACGGATAAAATCTATTAACCAAATTAATCTAAATTTTATTTGGAGAAACAAACCACACTATATGAAAAAAGCAATATGATTAAAGAAATTAAGGATGGTGGCCTAAAAGTTATTGATTTTGATTGCCTTAATGGAACCTTTAAAATTAATTGGCTGAAATCTTGGATCCAACACAGCAACTCATTCTGGTACTATATTCCAAATTCCCTATTCAGTATGACTGGAGGATTGAAATGTCTTCTTATGACGGACTTCAATACCTATATCATTATCAGAGTTCCACAAACAAATTCTGTTATATTGGAAAATGTTATATGTGCATAATTTTTCACCCAACACCACTTTGCTTTGGAATAATAGATATGTATTGTGCTTAAATAAATCAGTATTTTATTTGGATTGGTATGAGAGAAATATATGGTCTGGTATGGTTGACTTAATGGATGCCAGTGGTAATCTCTTGGATTATCAGCAATTTTGCACTAAACATAAATTCAACCATTCCAAATCATACTTTATTAATTTACACAAAGCACTTCCTCAGGAATTCTTATTTCTAACGAAAAATATATTGGCACACCCACCTATAATGCCACAACTGGCCCCACTGTCAATACAGGGGATTTTAATCCTGGACAGAAAATGTAGCAATTACTTTATAAGAAAGTGCTTTACTGAAAAATTATTCCCCAGCAGACAAAACAAAAATGACATCCTACACAAATTTGATAAAAAAAAAATCAATTGATAAACTGAGAACAATATACTGTACCTAACATTTCCTATACCCCCTAAAATGAAAGAAACACACTTCAAAATTATGAACAACATTTATCCCTCCAAAGAAGTACTTAAATTACGTTACTTAGATTACGTTTTAATATCGATAACAATATATGCACACATTGAAACTACGGACCATGTATTTTTCTCATGTGGTATAATGCAAACATTCCGGCTTAATATTCACAAATGGATCAAACAAAAAAAAATCATTTTTTCCAGCTTCTATCTCTAGAGGTGATATAACTTTTGGTATGATCTTGCAAAACAAAATGATGAACTCTGTTGCAATGTAATTCTATGTCTAGCAATTTTTTTTATCCACAAGAATAGAGTACTGAAATCATCCCCCAAATTTATTATCTTCATGAATGAATTTAAAATGTTCATGAAATCTCTAAAACTCCTAAAGGGAATAAAAGCTAAAAAGTATATGATATTTTGAAAAATTTCCCTACTGAATTGGATAGATGAAATTGATCTGAGTTATATTACTGTATTATATGAATAATATTTCTTTTATTGATATGTTTATTTTCATTTTTCTTCAATCCGTTCTGAATCTATTATATTGAAGCACCTAACGTGTGTGTTACTTTAAGATGATTTGCACTAATGCTAGGTTGATGTTCCCTTGGCAATCTCCTTATACTGTTGCAATGTATGTAAAATGAAAGTTGCCACATTTGTTTATTTTTGTACGTTTTCAATAAAGCATTGAAGAAAAAAAATACTCCTTACTGGCAGGAATAAGAGGCTGCATCCCAAGTCCCTTATTTTATACTGCTAACTCCTAACTCCTTACTTGAACCGGAAGCCAGTAAGAACTTAGCATTAGGAGTTAGGAGGGATCTGTTAGGTGTGATGAGTAAGGTAACACGAGAGGTTCCTAACAGGAAGTCTTTTTCAGCTTGAGGCCCTGATGTCTAAATAACTGTCTGGGTATACGTCTGGCTGGAACGAGATGGCGGAGAAACTGCGCAAGTGTACCCGTTACATGCATTCTTTGCAATGAAACGCTGTAATTCACATGCCTACGTGACTACAAAGAGTAACGTTAATGATATTTCGTGCACACACACACACACACACACACACACACACACACACACACACAAACAAACACATTTGCCCATCATTAATTGTCCTGCATGTCATGTGAGTGGAATAATGTTTAATAGCCTGTAGGTAATATTAATTATTAATATTAATATTAATATTAATTAATATTATTACTTTCATTAATGCTGTTGTAAGCTACTGTCATTACCGTCTGTCCTGTATCTCTCTCTCTGTCTCTCTCTCTCTATCTATTGCACGTCTGTCCGTCCTGGAAGAGGGATCCCTCCTCAGTTGCTTTTCCTGAGGTTTCTACCGTTTTTTTCCCCATTAAAGGGTTTTTTGGGGGGAGTTTTTCCTGATCAGCTGTGAGGGTCCAGAGGACAGAGGGATGTCGTATGCCGTAAAGCCCTGTGAGGCAAATTGTGATTTGTGATATTGGGCTTTGTAAATAAAATTGATTGATTGATCAGATTAAGAGAAAGTTAACTTTGTTTGAGCCCTGTCCATCTCAGAAAACAAGTTCTCGCGAGATCTTGTGATCTTGATAAACAGGCGACAAAATCACAGTTAGCTTACAAACAGTTATTTACCGCTAGTAATAAATAAAAAATGCCTAAGCCTAGGGCGGCATGGTAGTGTGGTGGTTAGCACAGTCGCCTCACAGCAAGAGGGTTGCCAGCTCAATCCCAGGCGTGGGAGCCCCCCGTGCAGAGCGGAGGCGAAGGATGAAGCAGCTAGAAGATGGATGGATGGATGGATGGATAAGCCTACAGTGGGGTATCTCCTTTATCCAAAATCTCTGATATAGCCAATCCATACAGGAAGTCCATACCGGAAGTTGTACACATATCGGAAGTCAGTTTTTTGTTTTGTTTTTTCCCCTAGAACTCACATACACAATGAATGGGTTCGTCGGCGAAGGTCTGCGCTTTGCATGCTCTGTGTGAACGGGCTTTAATCTGGTTTGATTTCTGCATTTATCACTCTCTCATTTTGCCTTTTTTACTTCTTCTGAATGTCGCGGAGGTTGGGGAGGACCAGCGTGACCAGTTCCAGAGGCTTCGGAAGCTTTCCTGGGCCGTTTCTTTAGGTTTTCAGACATCGTTCAGTAGCTCCTCTGCTAGCCTCTTCATCTCCGACAATTCCAACTGCGCACGCACTCTTTGAACTCCACGTCAAATGCGTCATTTCCTGTGCGACAGCGTGGGAATGTTGCTCCTGAGAGGTAATAGCACTTCTGAGCAAACCAGAGACTGTTGTGTGGTGGAGATGCGTTCAGTGATCATCCTAATAACTCGTTTGGCAGTGGCTGTAATGTAACGGACATTGGTTTTTATGTAAAAACTCCACAGCTCCTCATCTGTGTACCCTGGCTCAAACAGGTATGGCTCTGGGTCTGTGTCCACTACAAGAAACTCTTCAAAATCGCGTTCAAAGTCGTCCATTGCAGTTACTATAGTCCGGAGATACTGCTAGGCTAAATAAACAGCTGAGCTCTGTTTACAGGCTACGCGTTCAGTCAGTTTGCGGGCTGGAGATTGGCGGAGCAGAGAGGGGAGGGTACCCGCTAGGTACTGTAAACGAGTATGTGTGTATGAAGTGTGTGTGTTACGCCCACGCCAGAAGAGTCAGAGTTTGGGACGGAGTCTTTTACCCTCTGGAGTTTTACCGGAGTTTTTGGAGTGCTCAAATAAACGGGCCTTTTTCCCGAACGCTACATTTCTATATCGTAACATGGTTTAGATTTCTAAATAAACATTTACCTCGTCACTAGATAGACATACTCCTAAAAAACTTGTGTCTGCGCAAGGCTTTTTGACCCTACGAGGCCACTGTCATTTACCCGATGGGAGGGGTGAGCGAGTGAGCCCTGCAGTCTAAAATTTGACCACTGATGTCAGTGTTTTCAACCAATTTACATTACAGTCAAATTTATGTAAAATGACAACAATTGTCTGTAATTAAACATGAAGTACATTATATTAAGGTTTATTTCTATACTAACAATCAAATGTTTTTCTCCGTAAATTAACAGTAAATCTTTTTTTATATTCATATGTACTTTTACATTTAATCTCTGTAATTAAACATGTAGCTCATTATATTAAGGTTTATTTCCATACTGACAATCTAATGTTTTTCTCTGTAAATTAATGATAAATCTTATTAATTTTATATTCAATTCAAATTATAATCGATTTCACTCATCTCACATGCAATGTCAAAACAATTATCCTTATTCATTATAAACATGACACCTGTTTTTCTTGTTTCATTAGCACATGCCCTCTCAGGATACATTACTCAATCAACTGAACATTCATATTTTGTTGTTACCTCAGCAGATGTATTTTCAGCTGGCCTATTTACCAAGCATCTCTGGTCAATAGATGTTTCCTAACTAATCTTTTGAATCTAATTTTACTGTTTTCTTGTGTGATGTGTTCTGGGAGCACAATATGCAAAGACTGTGGAAAAGAGATGGTAGAGAGGCCTCTTGTTTCATACATGTATCTATACATGAAAATACATGTATAGATGTATTCAAACACATCATCATATTTCATCAAACTGCTGTATGCAAAACGAAAAATGCCAATGCCAATCCTAATGTTATAGTCCTAAGTCATCTTCATCCTCCATTCACAGCATGTTATTACATGGTCATTTTTAAATACATGTGTGCACAACTTCAACTGCACAGAGAAAAAATAAATTAAGTATAGTGTTTTAACAAATTAATTTAGGTCAATAAGTATTGGAGATTGCTGTTGGACAGACACCTTTTATCTCCGTATTTCAACTTTTTTTCCAACATATTTCAACTGTTTTTTCATGAATTGATGCCCTAGGCCTACTTCATCATACAAGAGCGTCACACATAAATTGTGAAAATAGCAGATCTATAAGTTCAACACATTGTGAGATTGTAGATCGGCTATTTTCACCAATAATTACAATCATAAAGGAATGGTTTGAGACATACAAGGTTTCCACCCAGTGGCAAATACTGTCTGATCTAAGGATTATGCATTACACACAGATAAAGTGGTAACAGTGGAATCAATGTTCAGTGCATTCCGTTTTTCTTTCTGTTGGATTATATTTAAAATACATCCATATATCCTCTCATCGTTTCCGACCACCAAGCCCCTTTGTTGACGCTGCCGCCATGGTCCAACGTCTGTGACGAGTGACCGCAGGTGGTGGGCGTGACCAAACAAGGATATGATGCAGCAGCATTGCAGATACTTTTTAGGTTTTAATTGACAGATTACACGTAGCCTCACATCACCAGGCTCTTCACATTAAGTTAAGAGCCTGGTCTTTATTCACTCTGAATTTTGTCTGGATTCTGGTTCCAGTCTAGAGAGCGGATGCGGTATTCACCAAATTCAAAGACTAAAAGTGTTCAGCATAGTAAAACTTTAAATTCTGGCGCACCATCGATTTAGGGTGATGAGGGGTGTAAGAAAATCGATTAACTTAATGGCTTTGGGCTTTTCTTGTAAATTATATTCTTTAAATTAAAAGTTTCACCGCATTTTTATTAGCTTGGTGCTTTTATTTTTACGGAAAGGCGCATCCATCGAAATCCGGAACCTGCCTCTCTCGCCCTGGTTACGTTTCCTTACCAAAACGGCCACTAACGGCTCCAGATTAGATTACACGCACAATAAGCAGAAATATCATGTATTTTGAACGTCTGACAGACCACCCACTAACACTTACGTCCATTCTCGTCTCGTCAACGAAAACTCAGACACGTCTCGTCATGTTTTAGTCATCAAAGAGCCATGTTTATCTCGTCACCGTCTCGTTATCGTCATGAAAAAAAAGTGGCGTCAACGAAATAATTTCGTCATCGTCATCGTTGACGAAAACAACACTGTTTCACATAATAGTGAAAACACACCAAAACTACAAATATAGGGCGCAGCACACTACTGTGTATTTCAACTCCAGTCAAATTGTAGTTCTTGTGTCGTTCTTCAGGGTTAGGTTAAGATAAAAACGCAGTGCTTCTAGGAGAAGCACTCCGGAAGGCACGGGCTCTCGGGGGCTATATATATCTTAATAAGATATTAAAAGTATTATTTGTATTAAAAACAAGGCAAGTGCTTAAAAAGCCTTGTTAAAAATATTTTAAAAAATTGCAAAGTGGATTGGACTCAAGGCAGTTTAGCAGTGGGAAATTGGTCTTTAACAAAGAGACCACCTTACCAGGGTCTCTGAGTGTAATCTTAAGGTGGCTAAAATTATGAATATAAAATTAAAAAAGAGCAAGATATTATTTGTGTAAGTGCTGGGGTTGGAATAAAGAAGTCGACATAAAAGAGGAAGGATCAAGTGCTGTACAAATAGATAAATAAATAAATAAATAAATAAATAAATAAATACATGCATAAGTGCTTAACCAATATCAATAATAAATTCAATAAAAAATTCAATAAAAACAATAAAAGGAATAACAATGTTAGTAAAATTCATAAAATATAAATAAATAATATATATAAAAAACATGCAATTCTTGAATGTCGGCTATCTCGTAATGTTTAATTTCGACCCGTAAAATAAAGCTTGCTCTCGATAAAAGATAATGAATAAATAAGAAAAGCAATAAAAATAGCTCACCCCAGATTTTTCAATGATTTATTTAAAATAATGGAGGTTGGTGAGGGCCCTGGCTGCGGGCAAAGGAATGGAACAATACTATAGATAAAATAAATATATGGATAATGATAAATAGGCAAATAAAATAACAAAGAAGAAAATGAACAATTTAAATATAGTCAATAAATAATATCAATAAATAATAATATATATAATCTTTTGGAAAAAAAATTATAAAAATATGCAGATAAAAATGCAGCTTCCTCCATCCTGAGTACAAAAGTGCTTTGTTGATAAAAAATTAAAATAATTTTAAAATAATTTAAAATAAATTAAATTAATTTAAAATGCTCAACAAAATTCATAAAAAGGGTAAAGGAGATAAAATATATTGTTTTAATTTGAATAAGATCATGCATAAAATAATATATACAATATATACACACACGCATGCACTATTAATATAAAGCATAGACTCAAGCAGGAGAAGCTGCATTAAGGTGTTTCAAACCCATTAAACTGGTAAAATTTAAAATAGATAAAAATTATAATTTAAAATTAAGACTAAAATACATAAAATTCATTTATCCATTAGTATAACGCAGCCAGAGCCCTGTTGGAAACCTGTGGAAGAGAGGCCCTGGGGAGTCAAGAGGTAAGCATTTCTAATAAATGCAAAAAAAAACTTCTATTAACAAGTGGAAATGGATTCATCAATTATATTTTTCATTAAGGCCAGTAGGATTTATTGTCTTTAGTAGATGAATCCATTTCCTCTCCGCCGCTCGTCTCTGGCCCGTGGTCCAATCCTTATTGCTCTCCAGGCCCATGCTCTGAACGTTATGTTGGCCATGGAGTTTAAAATGTGCATATAGGACACTAGTGCCACTCCCGTTATTCATTTTATAAAAATGCTGTTTTATTCTGTCATTGATACTATTTCTGGTCTCCCCCACATACAGCTTGTGGCAGGCCTTACACCTAATGGCATAAACTGCATTTTTAGTGGTGCATTCAAGACCTGCCACGGATTTACTCCAACGCGTGCACAGGGGTTAAAATGTGGGGGAGAGAAATGAAACCAACTGCCGGGCCTCGAAACACCTCCCCAGTGTGTGTTTTTTTTTGTGGTTTAGGTCAGAGTGTACCAGAAGATCTTTTAAGTTTTTATTTCGTCGGTAGGCAGAGATCAGCCGGCACTCCCCCAGCGAACCGCATCCCCCCCTCGCCTCCTCAAAATGGGTTTTAAAAGTAGATAAAAGATCTTTAATGGTCTCTGTAAAAGTTACCACCAGAGGGACGAGGGTGGGGCCGGTCCGCCGAGGGGTGATTTGATTGTATTTGTCTTTAAAGGTCCGGCTGACCTCTGCCCTGACACTCCTGGGGAAGCGCCTCGAGTAGCCCCTAGGCCTCAGCGCACTAAAAAGGGTTCTTGTGGTCTCCTCCACATGCTCCGGAAGGGTACAGATTCTGTGGAAGCGTATCAGCTGGGATTTTATCAGGCCCCTGTATGTATGCCTCGGGTGATGGCTAGTTTTGTGGAGCAGCGCGTGACGGTCGGTGTCTTTAAAGAAAACCTTGGTTGCTATAGACTTGTTTTGGTCACTGGAGCTGCGGAAGAAGACACGCGTGTCCAAGAATTCCACTGTAAACTTTTGTAAATTGTGTTTCAATTTATTTTTGGATGATGTGAGTTGAGTGTGTTGATGAATATTAGAAATTCTTCCGGGGTGCTGTCCCAGAGGCCGAAGATGTCATCCAGGTACCGGAAATACAGTAGTGGTTGTGAGGACAATTTTGTAAAGGCTGTTTCCTCCCAATGGGCCAGGTAGATGTCCGCGTATGATGGAGCATATTTATGGCCCATAGCACAGCCACACAACTGGAGCTAGTGTTGATTATTGAACATGAAATCGTTTCTGGTGAGGGTGTAGAAAACATCTATCTGCGATAAGCTTCTGCTTCGGGGTGGAGAGAAGTCGGGAGGCTTTGCTTGTTCTGTTTGTAGGCAGCAATTCTTTTGAAATGACATTACGTTACGTTACAGTTGGTTATTGCTGAATTAACCTAAATTAAGACTCAGCTATAACGTAATGCTCAGCACTGTTGGTGAACAAATTTGAGATGTAAGTGTTGAAAAGGCTGCCTTTTGCCTGGTAGCTGAGAAGGGGCAATACTCATTTTGGCCACTAGGTGGCGCATTGGCGCTGTTCTGACTCAAGCCAGTTCAAACCAGTTTGCCAGCAGTAGAACGGTAGAGGACTACAGGTGTTTTTGAGAGTTTTCAGTCGGTTTTTTGGTGTTCCAGGTTCTAATTTTTCAGTTTAAGAGGGATGTGTGCGTTCATATGTCCTGTAAGTAGACTTCAGTTTGATATTAACATGATTATTTGTGAATTGCAGTTACTTTGAGCTAAGTGATAAGCTGCTGTTAAGTTGCTATCGGGCATGAGCCTACCATTTTTGTTATATGAAGGTTACAGTAGTGTGGGTTTTCACTCTGTTTGTTCTGTGTACATCCTAGAAACCACACACACAGCCACAACTAGAAGCCCTGTAAGAACCAACCATGTAGAAAATAAAGAACTCTCTCTGCAACCCACGGCTTGGTTATTGAGACCCACCAGAGCCCTGATCGGACTCTCCACAGTGATTTGTGCTCTCCAACCACCCTACATCTTAAACCTATTTTTCACTGGTCCCTCGAGCCGGATAGACGGATTACTGTGGGAAGATGCCTAACCCCGAGCCAGATGATGTGGTTCCCCGACCACCAAGGCAGAGAGCAGTTCCTTCTTACCTGTTGGATTATGATTTAACTGGACCAGGATCCCAACAACGTGTCCAGAACTGAGTACCCCAAGAGCCAAGAGAAGATGAGCGTGAGCAGATGGGAGCAGAGGCGCGCTCACCCACCCAATCAAGCCCCAGATCCATCCACCCGGTGGCAGCAGCTCAGCCAAGAGAATGCAGCTCTGAGACACCAGGCAAGCCAGGTACCTGAGCTCATTGCAGCATTAAAGGAAATGAAGCAAGCCAGTACCAACCTTCGCCAACAGGTGGATAATCTGGTGAGTGAGATCAGGAACACACCCAGGCCAGCTACACCACAGGCACCTTTGCACCCATGGCTAACATCAAGCTCAGACACCCGTGGGCGGGAGAGTTATCACCCAACACCATATAGAGGACATCATGCTGACCACAGAGAGGCATACCCCCCCTCCCAGGCCTAGTGACATGTTAGCAGATGATCTATCCCACCTCAGAGTTTCACACCGGGAAAGCTACCCAGCAAGCTACCCCAGGGCAGATCAGTACGGCCAGAGAACCCCATCGCAGTCAGCCTATAACCTCCATGATCCACGCTATGGTTATGCAGACAGGGTAGATGACGGCTACTCCTTGTATTGTCCTCCCTACGCAGATCTGTCATTCACTCAAGAGCATACTTACCGAGGACCCAAGCCATCTATCCCCCCTCTGAGGTCACTAGACCCCAGGGAGTTTTCAAGGATGAAGATTGCACTGGAGAACATCCTCCCAGGTGACGCCACCGAGCGATTTAAGTTCCAAATCCTCACAGATCACCTCAGGTGTGAAGAGGCTTCGCTTGTGGCAGACTCATACAGCAATTCCAGGCAGCCCTACACAGACACGATGACGGCCCTCACCAAGATGTATGGGCAGCCACACAAGCTGGCTGTGCAACGCATCACAGAGTTGAACGACGGTCCAGACGTCCGTAGCGGTGATGTGAAAGCCTTTCGTCTGTTTGCTCTGCGTGTACGCTCTCTGGTGGGCATGCTGGAACAGCTGGGGTCAAGAGGCCCCATAGAATTGCAGTGTGGATCCCATGTATCCAGGCTACTTGGTAAGCTACCCCATGACCTCACAGCCAGCTTCAAGAGATTCATCCACCCCATGAGAGTAGCAATTCCCACCCTCATGGATTTAGCTGACTGGCTGGAATACGAGCTTGAGGTGCAAGAGGACAGCGTGAAGGGTGCCAGCTATAGAAGAGAGGAGTCCCCCACCAGAAAGAAAGAGAACCGGAGAGACTCAAAGACCGCCAGCAAACCCACCACCATCCTCCTAGGCACAGGTAAAGCAGCAGAGCCAAGCACTCCCGCACCTCCATCAGCATCAGCCTCTCCAGTCCACAGCCTCAGCAAGAAGGAGAAGGGGACAGCTTACTGTCCATACTGTGATAATAACAACCACTTCCTGAATAACTGTGCCAACTTCAAACAGCTGACCAGAGAGCAGAAGGAGGTGTGGATCAGAAGCAACAACAAGTGCTGGCGTTGTGGGCGTGGCCATCAGGCAGCCAAGTGCACCCTGAAAGCCCCCTGCAGGACATGCAATAGGAGACACCTGCTTGTGCTCCACGAAGTGAATGAGAGAGCAGAGGTTGAAGCGCCAGAGACAGCCACAACAGAGAACTGTCTCGTAAACACCGCCAGCAGAGTCCTGTATGTTGACCGCCCCACCTACAACTGCAAAGTGTTTCTGAAGATCAGCAAGGTTATCATAAGGAGTGGTAATCGGTCACTGGAGGCGTATGCTGTTCTTGACGATGGATCAGAGTGGACCATCTTTCTACATGCTGCAGCCAAGAAGTTAGGCCTGAAATGAAAGCCAGAAGAACTAGCCCTGCGCACAGTCAGACAGGAGCTGCAGGTGCTTCATGGGGTGGCTGTGTCCTTCACCATATCCCCAGCCGATGATCCCAAGAAGCAATTTGAAATCCAGAGTGCATTCACCGCCAAGCAGGTGGGACTGGCAGAGCACACCCATCCCACCAGTACCCTGCAGAAGAAGTATAGACACTTAGCTGGGTTGCCTCTACTGACCCTGGATAGAGTTCGTCCGGTGTTACTGATTGGCTCTGACTGCACCCACCTCATCACACCAATAGAGCCCGTGCGGCTGGGCCCTCCTGGTGGACCGGCGGCTGTGAGGACGCTCCTGGGATGGACTCTACAAGGCCCAGCACAAGACATGAAGCTCAGCCTTAATGCACCACAATGTCTCTTCACCTCCACATTGTCCCCACTTGACCTCTTCTCTCATGTGGAGAAACTATGGCAGATGGATGTCCTTCCTTATCGCAGTGAGAAGCTGGCCACAAGAAAGCCATTCACCTCCTTCAGGAGCAGACCATCAGAGTGAATGTCGATGGCATCGAGCGCCACGCCACACCCCTCCTGAGAGTTAAAAACATGCCTCAGTTTCACGCTCCACCGGAAGCTTGCCACAGCTCAGAAGCATTGAGAGGAGGTTAGTGAAAGACCCGGAGAAAGCCACTGCATATCAGGCAGAGATCCATAAACTGGTAGATGCAGGCTATGTGGTGAAGCTGGAGCCAGATCAGGTGGAAACCACAGAAGAGTCCTGGTATATACCACACCATATAGTCCAACATAATGGAAAGAACCGGGTGGTGTATAACTGCTCCTTCCAGTATCAAGGCCACAATCTGGATGAGCTCCTGCTGCCAGGCCCTGCCTTAGGCCCCTCATTGCTTGCTGTGCTTCTCTGCTTCCGAGAGCATGCCCTCGCCTTCAGCAGTGACATCCGAGGGATGTTCCACCAAGTACGACTGCTCCAGACAGACAGACCACTGCTGCGGTTCCTGTGGAGAGACCTGAAGCCAGACAGCCCACTGAGCATGTATGAGTGGCAAGTCCTCCCCTTCGGAACCACCTGCAGTCCCTGCTGTGCAACATTTGCATTGCAGAAACATGTGCTGGATCATAGCCAGCCAGGGGAGGACGTGTGAGTCATCATAGAGAAGTCCTTCTACGTGGACAACTGTCTGCACAGCTTAACCTCAAGAGAAGCTGCTAAAGCTCTGGTGGACAAACTGCGGCATTTTCTGGCTGAGGGAGGATTTGAGCTGAGGCAGTGGGCCAGCAACGACCCCTCCATCATTACCCACCTCCCCTCTGAAGCCAGGTCAGACACCTGTGAACTGTGGCTTAGCTATGGTCGGCCAGATGTCCAGGAGTCAGCCCTCGGACTACACTGGCACTGCTCGTCAAACACCCTGTCCTACAAGCATCGCACGGTGGATTGCTCAGGAGCCACGATGAGAAACATATATAAAGTTCTTGCCAGCCAATATGATCCTCTCAGCTATATAATACCCTACACCACCAGAGCAAAAGTCCTCATACAGTGCTTGTGGAACAAGAAGAGAGGATTGGATGACCCGCAGCTCCCAGATGACCTGATGCATTCCTGGCGTTCATGGGAGGCGGAGCTTGAACATCTGTCAAAGGTAACCCTGCTTAGGTGCTACTCCAGTGCTGATATGGACCACTCCTGCAGTGTGAGAGCTGTCCATGTGTTCAGCGATGCATCAGAGAAGGCGTATGGAGCCATGGCCTATCTCAGGACTGAGAGCCCGCAAGGCAAGGTTAAGGTTTCTTTCCTCGCAGCACGGTCCCGTGTAGCCCCCAAGAAACAGCAGTCCGTCCCTCATCTGGAATTGTGTGCGGCCCTCACTGGCGCGCAGCTGTCCAAGGTCATTACCACAGAGCTGACCCTCCCCATCCACAGTCTCACCCTATGGTCTGATTCAGCTACTGTTCTTACCTGGTTATCATCAGATTCATGTCACTACAAGGTTTTCGTAGGCACACGCATGGCGGAAATCCAAGAGCTGATGGATTCTGCTACATGGCGATATGTGCCATCAGGAGAAAACCCAGCAGATGACATCACTCGAGGCCTCACTCTCCTGGATCTTGCTGATGGTGGCAGGTGGACCCACGGCCCAACAATCCTGAAGCAGCGGCCAGAGGAGTGGCCAAAGCCCCCAGATTCACCCCATGATGAGCCAGAGAGTGAGATGGGGAAACCAGCACTGGCTGTGCTGGTGACTACAGTTTCAACTGTGCCAGATCCACATCAGCAGCAAACCCTGAGTGACTATCTGGAGGTCACGGCACGCCAGCTGTACGGGACGGCTGACCCTTTGACCTCTGTGACCGCCAACGACTATGCTGCAGCTGAACTGGAGGTCTTGAAACAGGCACAGAGAGACTCGTTCCCAGAGGAGTCTCCTATGCTAACTGCAAGCAAACCAGTGGCAAAATCCAGCCGCCTCATGTCACTGGCTCCAGAGCTTGACGAGGCAACAGGGCTCATTAGAGTGGGAGGCCGTCTCCATCGCTGCAGTGCCCTCACATCAGACATGATTCATCCCATCGTGCTCGACCCCCAGCACCCTCTGACCAGGCTGATCATACAGGACTATGATGTCAAACTGCATCATCCAGGGCCAGAGAGAGTGTTTGCAGAAATTAGAAGGAAGTATTGGATACTGCGGGGACGTGAAGCAGTGCGTCGACACCAAAGGAAGTGCACGGATTGTAGGAAGTGGAGAGGGAGACCAGACCTGCCTAAGATGGCTGACCTCCCCCTAGCTAGACAACGCACCTTTGAGCCTGCCTTCTACTCCACCGGCGTCGATTGCTTTGGGCCATACCTCATCAAGATTGTTCGCAGGAATGAGAAGAGGTGGGGGATACTGTTCAAATGTATGACAACACGAGCAGTCCATGTGGATCTTCTCAGCAGTATGGACACTGATGCGTTTCTGATGGCTCTGAGACGCTTCATCGCCCGACGCGGAAAGCCCCATGAGCTCCTGTGTGACCAAGGCACAAATTTTAGGGGAGGAGAAAGAGAGCTGTGGCAGTTGTTCAAAGCCCTCCAACCCAAGCTCCAAGTACAACTCGCCAGCCAGCAAATCAGATTTGCTTTCAAACCTCCAGGATCACCGCACTTCAGAGGATGCTGGGAGAGGGAGATTCGACCTCTAAAAGCTGCCCTTCAAGTCACCACTGGGGCCCAGACAGTCACAGAGGAGGTGTTGCGTACCGTTCTTATTGAGATCGAAGGAATCATAAATTCCAAACCTCTTGGTTATGTCTCATCGGACATTGCGGACCCTGATCCCATCACTCCTAACTGTCTCCTCATGGGGCGGCATGATGCTTCCCTGCCCCAGGTTGTCTATGAGGGTCCAGAGATTTTAGGACAACGGAGATGGCGACATAGCCAGATTCTGGCTGACCAATTCTGGAGGCATTTCCTCAAACACTACCTTCTTGGAGAGAGAGAGAGAGAGAGAGAGAGAGAGAGAGAATACATATATGTACTCTATATACATAGTATATAATATACACACAGTGTACACATAGACACATATGTGTCTATGTATGTACATATATACAGTATATATAGAGAGACATAATTGACAGATAGAGACAGAGCACACACACAGTATATATGTATGTGTCTATGTATGTACATATGTACAGTATATAGAGATAGACATAATTGACAGATAGAGACAGAGCATGTGTAAGTGTGTGTGTAAATGATTAGATCCTCCTGATGAGCTGGTTGGCACCACTAGCACCCGCTATGAGTGTATGAATGTGTGTGAATGGGTAAATGATAGACCTGAATTTAGAGTACTTTGAGTGGTTGATAAGACTAGAAAGGCGTTATATAAGTACAGTCCATTTACTATATTCTTCACTGTGTCCACAGTTCACACAGTAAAGGACCCCTTGCAGTGCATCACCTGTGAGATCAAAGGCTGAATAACCAGGAGTTACAAGATATCACTGGATGGTGGGGTGCATAATTAAACCCAGGGACAGATGGACAAACAGAGGCAAGACATACAGTATTGGATTTATTTCAAGAAAGCAAGTTCAGATCAGTCACAATGTGAATGTTTTCTGTGAAGCTGTTGAGTAGTACTTTGCATGCCCATGTCTCCAACAGTATGCCAATGGTTGATAATGTTGTGTATCTGTGTGTGTTTTCTCCTCATGATCCAGAAATTTTGGGAATGAAAAAGCTCCTGCCACAAGATCTTTAGAGCCAGTGAGTATTCATGTCATACTGACATAAAGACAGTGAATGGATAATGTGCACACTAGTGGGCATATTACTGCCAGATTGTCAGCACATGTTTAATTTTTAATTGTTTTCTCAAGAATTGACAATTATCTTTTTGTGAGATGATGCTTATAGGATTTTTTCCCCTCTAGTCTAAATGAATATCTTGGGCTTTGGGGAACAATGATCAACATTTTTCACCATTTTATAGACCAAACTAACACAATCGTTTTTATTTACTTTTTGTATCAGTAGCAGCGTAACTTACTTGAATCTTGTGTGCCAAACGTTGTTGGGTTTGAAAATAAATGAAGAATGTAAATAAGAAAAGTTTGTAGAAGTGTTTTTGTAACTTAATAATAGTCAACCAAAAAAATAATCGCTAAATTAGTTGAAAAATTTATCATTTGACTAATCCACTAATCAAAAAAATAGTTGATAGATTAATCGGGAGAAACATAATCGTTTAGGACAGCCCTAATATGATACTGCTTGTGCTTGTCTTGGAGAAAGTTACAAAGATGTAATACAGTATTGAACGCAGCATTGTTATGTATGTGCAACTGCCTAATTCATTATGAGTACTTTTTACATTCTCACCTCCAACACTGATGACTGCTAATGATGAGAAACTTGCTTATATTTTTTAGGACAAGCATTGGAGCAGGGTTTACGGGGGAGAACAGGCACCCTAGTCCTTCATTGGTATCAACTGCAGTATGTAAGATATGACCACTATTCCAAAGCTTAAATTGTGATTACATACTATTCTAAATTGTGATTTTTATTGAGTGTGGGGTGCACTGTGAGGCACTTCCAAATACGTCATCTGCCTCCAGATAAAATTCAAATGTAATAGCCAGGTTTCAGCCTGTGGAGGACACTCCACATATTTTAACAAAAAAATGTAGATTTTAACCCTTTAAGGGCCTGCTCCACCATTTGGTAGAGCACATTTTCAGTCACCATTTCTTATTGATAAATGAACTTTACTCAACCTGATTGAGCCATCCCAAAATCCACTAGATGTCACTGTACCTTTAAGCGGTATGCCTTCTGAGTCAGCTTCCAAACAGGAAGTGAAAAACGAAAAATTCCCTCCTGACATGAAGACAATTTCTTCTGAAATTTCCAAAGATAAGTTTGTTTCTTTTGACATAGTTTAGCATCAAAGATGTTACTAGGCAGATTTATGTAACTTGATACAAAAATAAGTTTTATAAGGGTCAAATAATTTTTTAAAAACATGCTTTACCAAACGGTTGAGTTGTGACTTTATGGTAAAGGTAGTGAAGTTAACTGATCTAATTAAAATGTGTTATTTTCTGTGAAAACCCCCCACTTCTGATTATAAATTGTTGTTAATATCACTCATTTAATGTTATTAATGTGATTATTAAGAATTATTTTCTTTACTGTTTAACAATCATGCTCAGCCAAACAGTAGATTTGTCATTTTATGATAAAAGCCATAATTTGATGTCATGATGAAGTTCATTTACAATTTTTATTAAGTAAAACAATGTAGGAATATTTACTCCTCATTTGTTTGATGTTATTGCATTATGTATTTGAAGAAAAAGTTTATCAGTATGATTTTTTTGTTTGATGTTATTGCATTATGTATTTGAAGAAAAAGTTTATCAGTATGATTTTTTTTTTATCACTTCTGAGATGTTTTCATTATAAATATACAGAAGAGGATTAGGGCCACTGTGGAAAAAAAAGTGAGTTTTGACTTTTTTTCAGAATTCTGACTTTAAAGTCAGAAGTATGGGTGCCTGTAGGGAACCAACTTTGGTGGCGCACTAGAGTGGAGGAGAGGCGAGGAGAGCCACGCGCGGACCGAAAACGTCGGACCTCAGTGAGTTTTTGCGTTTTCGAGGGGTTCCTGAGGAAGCCGTTTCATTCATGGAAGAGCAGAAGGTGAGTGAAGAAGATATGTGTTGTTTTGGTGCTTGGTGTTTGTAAAATGAAGAAATAGCTGCAGATATGAAGGATGTCAGAAGCTGGTAAACTCGTAGCATGTTTGTTAGCTTAAATGGTTGGGCTACCGGACAATATCCATCCCGATTTTTGTCATTTTGTTACAATAATTTTGTGATCTGCCGCTGTGAGGAATGCTGCTCGCTGCCCGCTTTTGTGGCAGCACTACCGAGTGAGAGGTGTGGAGCCACAGTTAACGTTACACTGGTCTGCACCGGGCAGTGGTTCTTTTCATCGGTCGATGCCGTCCGCGGCATCCCCTCTCACAGAACTATGTTACCGCATGTAATTTAGCCATAGGCAGTTTTCCCTGATCGCCCCAAGAATACCAACCTCCTCAGCTATCTGAAAGGGATTAGAACTGCAGGACAGTGTTGGTAATGTTGGCTAACCTTGTAGCTACAATTCTAATAGCAGGCAGACAGAGAGCCTTTTATACTTTTTATTTACACTCCAAGTCCAGAATTGATCTACTGTGCACTGTAATAAATGACCGTGAAATTTACATAAAAACTATGTAAAATCCCTACAGAAAAGTATTGTAAACCCAAAAACATAAAATTTTTTTCGAAATCACAGTGAACTTTTGTAAACTATTAAACAGAATGTTTTGTTATATTTACAACAACAATATGTGTTCATAATCACATTTGTGAAAACTACAAATATTGTAAAAACTACAGTTTTAGTCAGTTGTTTTGAAAAATACAAAAAAAATATGTAAATCACTTAACAAGTTTATGCTGTACTTTTAACATGATTGATGAAACAATGCAAATTGAGGTAGGCCTAATAAAAATGTTTTCACAAAAGAAATCATTGTGAACCCATGTGTTCCCACCGTTCCCACCGACACCCCTATTGGTCTCAAGCAAGCCCCAACCTCCGGGGGAGATGAATGAGGCCAATGCGGAAGTGCCAAAAACTGCAATTCACTGACTGTCCACTTGAGGCTGGCTCCGGAAGTGAGTCAATTCCCATAGACCCCCATGTTAAAATGCCCAACTTTAGAGCAGAAATAAACATGTTTACAGCCTGGTACAGAAAATGGTTTTGGTCTCTATAGTTAATTTCCCCTTTCGTGACAACTCTGAGGGGGGTGAATTTTTTTCTAACTCCTCCGTTTAAATGTTATTAAAGTTTGAAATTACGCATAATTAAGGGCGTGGTCACTTTGAATGACAGGTTACACCATCGCGGGTGGCTAACAGGTGGCTAACTAGCATGCTAACTAGCCGCTGGCTCTGCTGTGTTGAGCTGAGCTCAGGCTCGGCCGTCTGCTCGGCGTCATCTCAGCCAATTCGTGCCCATGTTCAATGCATTGAACCTGTCCTCTCAGCCATGTCTGTGCCTTCTGGATATTTTTTCAGGCAACATTGGAGTAATATGGCTGTAAAGTCTTTCAATCAAAATAAAAACTTACATTTAGAGCCACTGAGGGGCGAACGGGAAGAACTTGTTCGGACGCGTGTCGTGGGTAACAACAATAAACCACTGTCCAATACTGCTGTCTTTGAGTGCGTCGACCCATTTATTTTACAATCGTGTTCTCCTTTACACAGGTAAAATATGTCCACAATTCATCTCAGGCCAGTTTCCATTCAACAGGTTCACAGTACCATTTTTCCATGCTGCCACACACACGGTCGAAAAACTGTTTGCCTGTCCCGGTTCACACACCTGCTGCCCATCACCTGTACCTTACCTAAATTACCTGTGTTTGTGTTCTAGTGCGCCACCCTGTGTCCAAACAACAACACTGCATTTCTATTTACAAACAATGACCTCCATTGATTAAACAAGAAACAAAACAAAACTATTACTGTGGCTCCAACACACCGGCCCCTAATTGTTAATGGCAGGAGGGCATAAACAATTCAATACATATTTACATAATGGAGCCAACAAATCATTTGCCCACTTGTTCATGAATGTACTGTAGTATTAGAGAGGATACATGCTGGTCTTTGGACAGGATGACTGGATGTTTTGTCTCCTTAGGCATGGCTGCCTTACTCAATCTCCCTCCAACTCTAAGCAATCCATCTTCTAGAGTGGGGTCCAGTTTGTAGATTCGACTCTCCTTTTTCACCTCACATTTGCCAGATGATAATGCAGCAAGCTCGTCAGGAAACCTTTCTTGCTGGGCGAAGCGAATGATGGATATTTCTGCTTCTCAAAGATTGTCCGGAGTCAAATTCTGTCCTCCAAATGCAGCTTTAATACGTTGCATTTCCTGTTTTACATGGTTGTCATCGATGTCAACATCCCTTTGACTTAGCTCTTTTCTTTTTTGGCTCATCTCCTGTAGAGCCTTCCTTATTTTCAGGATCCACGCAACTGACCTCTTTAACCTTTTCCAGTCAGAAAAGTAGGTAATCAGCCGATGCGTAGCACTTGGTGTGTCCTCTACAATCACTGCATTAGCTGTGAGCTCCTTTTTGACCTCTGGGTCGTCTGCAGCAATGTCAGAATCCAAGGTGGTTTCTGGCCACTCTTCTTCCCTTTTCCACAGAAATTCAGGGCCTTCAATCCATCCTCTGTTGGTCAACAAATGATCCACTGTAAATCCTCTTGAGGCTTTGTCTGCAGGGTTCTGAGTGGTATGAACATACCTCCACTGTTGTACATCGGTTGCTCTTCTGATGGTAGATATTCTGTTGGCCACAAAGGTTTGAAATCTCCTGTCCTCATTTCTGATGTACTTCAAAACTGATGTACTATCAGTCCAGAAACATGACCTTTCAAGTGGAAGCTGTAATTCCGTTCTGAGCATCGTGTCCACTCGAACAGCAAGGACAGCAGCAGTGAGTTCTAACCGAGGAATCGTCATTTGTTTTAATGGTGCCACTCTGGCTTTGCCTAACATGAAAGAGACATGAATATTGTTGCTGCTGTTTTGCATCCTGAGATACGTCACAGTACCATATCCACTTTCACTGGCATCTGAAAAGTGATGTAACTGGCCATGAGTGGCTCTTCCAAAATCTGGTGGTTTGAGGCATCTGTCAACCTTAAATGCCGTCATCCTTTCCAAGGCTTTCAACCATTTGATCCACTGCTGTTGTATAGGTGTGGGAATCTGATCATCCCATCCACGACTCTTCCTACACAGATTCTGGAGTATGAACTTCGCTGTAAGTGTCAGTGGTGCAAGAAATCCCAAAGGATCATAAACTGAGCTGACCACCGATAGAATGCCACGTCGAGTATGGGGCTGTTCCTTGAGTGCCATCTTGAACCTAAAAATGTCTGTCTCGACGCACCAATGAAGGCCAAGGGCTCTCTCAACAGGTAGTTGGTCCCTGTCCAAGTCCAACTCATGCAGAATCTTGGCTCTCTGCTCCTCTGGAATGGATAGCAACACTCCACGACTGTTGCTAATCCATTTTGTCAAATGGAAGCCTCCATTATGGCAAACAGCTGACAAATCTTGGACCATTTTGACAGCCTCCTCTTCAGACGGCAAGCTCTTAAGACAGTCGTCCATGTAAAAGTTCCGATTGACTGTATCAATTACCTCAGCAGGGAAACTGTTCTGGTTATCTTCTGCAGTCTTTTGTAAGGCATAACACACACAGCTGGGTGAAGACACTGCCCCGAACAGATGTACAGTCATCCTATATTCCACAAGATCTTGCTTTATATCCCCTTCAGGCCACCACAAAAAACGTAGGAAGTCTTGGTCATCCTGGGCTACCTTGACTTGATGGAACATGGCTTGAACATCAGCCATCACAGCCACGGGTTCTTGTCTGAATCGTGTGAGGACTCCTAACAAAGAACTGGTAAGGTATGGGCCCTGTAGAAGCTGACTGTTGAGGGATTGTCCTCTGAACTCGGCTCCACAGTCAAACACAACACGAAGATTTCTTTTCTTAGGATGGTACACTCCGTGGTGTGGAATGTACCATACCTTTCCATCAGACCTTTTTAGCTGATGTTCAGGAACACGCTCAGCATACCCCTCCTTGATGACATCACCGAGAAAGTTGGCATATTCTTGGTGGAACTTCTCGTCTCTCTCAAACCTCCTCTTCAAACCCAGAATGCGGTGCTTAGCTACACAATGATTGTTTGGGAGAGACACCTCTTCTTTTTTAAAGGGGAGTTTCAAGCTGTAATGTCCATCTTGTAGCTTCGCTGAATCCTTCATGATTTCCATGAACTTAATATCATTTCTCGACATTTCTTCTTTGTCTCCTGAAGCATTTTCATTAAAATCATGATTGTACTGATTATTCAGTAACTCCTCCAGCCTTTCTATGGAGATCCTATTTACTGTTGCTGTGGGGTGGCCACTTTCACACCGCTCTTCACTGCATCCTTGAAGGGGGCCATTAATTACCCACCCCAATAGGGTCCTAATGGCGTAGGGTCCATTTCCATGACTGTTTACTACTTCCCAGGGTTCGAGCATTTTGGAGGCATTGGTGCCTATCAATAACTCCACGTCAGCTTGAATGCGAGGAACATCAACACCATCCAAGTATGGCCACTTAGCCACTTCCTCTTCTTTAATGATGTTTTCTGTATTTACAGGCATCCTCTTCTGGGTGTAGACCTCTGGTAAGCCATAGAAGTGTTTTCCACTGAGACTGGAAATCTCCAAACCTGTCAACCTGTAGCTGGAAACTGATGCTCTTGAGCCCATGGTACGTAGACTGATTTGAGTTTTCCTTCCATTCATATTCAGCTTTCTCATCAGGTTTTCTGAACAAAATGTGGCTGTACTGCCTGGATCAAGAAATGCATACGTTTGTATGATTTTGTCTCCTTTACTAGACTTCACCTGAACTGGTAAGATGGAGAGAATTCCGTCACTGTTCCCGGCCCCTGTATGACCACATGTTTGCAGAGAGACCAATGCACTGCTCACAGATGGTTCCTTTGGCTGTTTTGAGTCTGTGTTGTCTGCTCTCACCTTTTGATGGATGTGAAGAATGCTGGGATGGTTTTGGCTGCATCTTACAAGTCAAGCGCTTATCACAGTCCTTGCTTTTATGCCCAATGCAAAGGCATCCAAAGCAAACTCCTTTCTCCTTTAGAAAGTTGATTTTGTCTCTGTGCGTTTTCTCCTCCAATCGTGGACACTGTTCCAGTGAGTGACCTCGAGAGCAACACACACAAATGCTGGTGTTCATAGCAGATGCACTACTTTGCCGTTGAACCTGGTTAGACCTTTTGGAATCTTTACATGCAGGGGTTCCAATGGGGTAACAGTGGTTGCAAAACTGTCTCCTTTAAACCTTGGCTTGTTTTGTGATTTTGTCCTGCTCACATTTTTACTTACTGTAACAAGTGCTGTATTCTGAATGTCTCCAAAGACTGGGTCAGACACTACTTTCACTTGATGCTCGATGAATGTGACGATGCCGGTGAACTGTGCTCTGCGATTGAGTCTTTCCAGTATATCACACGCAGAAACTCTCCATTTTTCTCTTAGCTTATATGGAAGCTTCAAAATCACAGTTCTCATATTCGCCGGCATGTCCAGTTCTCTCATGTATTGAACATCCTCCATAGCATTACAACATTCACGCAAAAAGAGTGCATATGCTTGCAGAGATTTGATCCTCCGGTTTCACTACAGGCCAGTTGAGGACTTTCTCCATGTATGCTGCAGTGATCTTGTGTTCATTGCCAAAGTGTTCTTCTAGCAGATGCTTAGCCATAGGATAGCCTCTGTCTGGAGCCATGTGCTGACAGCTACGCACTAGCTCTTTTGGCTGGCCTCTTGTGTATTTATCTAGAAAATACAAACAATCACCTTTACTGCTTGCATTATTTTCTACACAATATTCAAAGGCTCTGATGAATGTTCTGTACTGCAGAGGATCCCCATCAAAAAACGGAATTTCTCTTGGTGGTAGTAAATGAGCAGTTTGTTTTTGGATCAGTAATGCTGATATTTCATTTTGCTTTTGCAGTAAGTTGCAGAGTGCTGATGTGTCGTCCATTTTTTGAAGAGGTAAGTGAGACTGAATGGTTTTTGGGTTTGTTTGTTGCACATGAGAGTCCAAAAGCAGTTCACTTGAGGTTTTTCCATGTTCTTTCCATATTTTATTTGCTCGATCTTCCTGACTGTTTTGGTTTGCATTCCTATATGCAGGTTGTTTTTGTTGCTGTACAGGTGGTGGTTGTTGTGAACCCACAAGGGCAGGTTCATATTCTTTTGCCTGTGGGTTGAGCATTGAGGAAGTTTCCTTTAATCTGGCTCCTTTTTCATGAGGGTTGAAATTGGTGGACGTGTCCTTTAACCTAGCACCTTTTTCATGAGGGTTGAGAATGGTGGACGTGTCCTTTAATTTTGCTGCCTTTTCAAAATAAGACTCCATTCCATTTGAGTGTGTAGTTGAGTGAGCTTGGTGACTGGAAGCTGATAACACTGCTAATTTAGCAGCAGAAGTGGCCATTTCCGTGTCAAGCTCCAGCCTCTCCTTTCTCCTCCTCAGCTGCTCTGTTTGCTCCTCCAGAGTGTGTTTCTCCTTTAAGGCTGCAGCGCGAGCTTCAAGTGCAGCTCTCTCTGCCTCGGCCTGAATGCGTGCTGATGCAGTAGATGATCGACCAGATCTTGAGCTGGTGTGACTTTTCTGACATGATTTTTTGCTAGATACATTTGTTTCAACATTGGAAATACTGTCACACGGCTTCACTTCACCCTCATCACAATCATCATCGTCCTTTTCAGCAGGTTTTTGAACGTCTGGATTCGACAACCACCTTTTCACACAGTCAATAAATTCGTTGACACCAAGCAGTTTTGCTTTGAACCATATTTCATGTTTCTTTTTCTGCAGGAGGTAAAAGATGTAACAGAGAAGCATGTGTTTCCTTTGCTTCATTGCACAGAATTTGGTATTTGTCAAAAGCACAGTGTACCTCAGTTTCGTATTCTCGGTCCTGCATGAGCTCCTGAATCGTCCCTTTTAGATTTGATGCTTTAGTTAGTTTGGATTTTCTTGTTTTTTGCAACGTTTCCAGTTTATCAATCAGTGCCTTTTGTGTTAATTTAATGGGACGTTTAGTAACAGATTGTGTTTCAGTTTCACCGCAGGCCGCGCCCCCACTGGGCTGCGTGTCTGCTGCGGCGGACCCATTGTCATCATTACCTTGATTTACACACTTGTCTGAATCCATAATAAACACAATCAGAAATACTCACATACCATACATAAAACAGACCACCCCACAGTTTATGTAATAACTGGTACCGGTACCAATGCATTGGGTTTTCAGTCATAATGTGTGCACACAAAGTTTAAATGGCCATAGATGGTAGCCCTACACATACCTCCGGCCCATTAACGTGTTGATCGACAGCGAAGAGTGTCCCGGTGGTGGTCCGTGGCCTCTGTTCAGTTCGTTGTCTCTGTCGACGGCCTAGCAGGCGCTGTCCTGATTGTCCAAACGATCCGTCTCGAGCACAAAAATCCAGCGAAGACGTCTTCTATCAGCTGTTCCCTTGAACGGCGATCCCGGCCAGTTCCTTCAAGCGAGTTTTTCGACTTAAATGTAGAGTCTTTCAATCAAAATAAAAACTTACATTTAGAGCCACTGAGGGGCGAACGGGAAGAACTTGTTCGGACGCGTGTCGTGGGTAACAACAATAAACCACTGTCCAATACTGCTGTCTTTGAGTGCGTCGACCCATTTATTTTACAATCGTGTTCTCCTTTACACAGGTAAAATATGTCCACAATTCATCTCAGGCCAGTTTCCATTCAACAGGTTCACAGTACCATTTTTCCATGCTGCCACACACACGGTCGAAAAACTGTTTGCCTGTCCCGGTTCACACACCTGCTGCCCATCACCTGCACCTTACCTAAATTACCTGTGTTTATGTTCTAGTGCGCCACCCTGTGACCAAACAACAACACTGCATTTCTATTTACAAACAATGACCTCCATTGATTAAACAAGAAACAAAACAAAACTATTACTGTGGCTCCAACATGGCTTACTGTTTGATTAATTATACCAACAGACCGTCCACGACGTCCGTGCTTTTTCGGTAAGTGAAATTCGAAAATTCTAGTATTATTTTATTTCTGTTTATTATACAATTGTATGTTAGCACTAATTAGCGAGTATCGGTGTCTACGGTCACTATGGTTGCCACCTAATGTTAGCTTGTCAGCAGCGTGTATCGGTGTCTGCGGCCACCACCTTGCTTGTCAGCTTATTATTATTTTACTAAGCCTTTATTTAATACATGTAATATCACATTGATACCGGAGGTCTCATTTTCAAGTGCGACCTGTATCACAGCAGCAACATCCACATCAAGTTACAGAGCCACAGACAATACGATACGAACACAAGTTTAGCTCCTTAACTACCTAACGTTAACCAGCCAGCTAACATTTAGCCTTCGAGCAAGACGCCAGTGCGGGGGTGCATCGAAGTCAGAGCCTGTCAGAGAAGTGTTAGGATTTAACGTTAAGCATTTGGGGAGAGAATATTTTTGAACAAAAGGCTGAGGCTGTGTGAAGTTTGAAAATAAAGGTCCATCACGTTAGTTAGCTAACGTGATGCAATGTTAACGTTGTCATATGAGCAGTGTAATGTTAACGTAACATTAAGGCTATACTTGTGTATGTAAATTAAAAAGTGTGTGAAATTACAAAAAGGTGTATAACGTAATTGAAAAAAGCTAATGTGACATTTGACTGTCACATATAAAATATAAGATTAGTGTATGATACAGGCCTGTAGCTACACAACAATAGATAGTGCACAGACAGAATATGGGGACTGTGATGGTCACCACCTTTTTGTTTTGCTAAAATAAATTGATTATGATCTGTTGAACATTGAAGGAATTTAAATTGTATTATTTGCATGTGAAGGTGTCTGTGAAGTAGGTAGCTATATTACTGTTAATATCTATTTGTCTGTGTAAAGTTTTCCTCTAGGTGACCCAGACAGACTGGACCAGTGGACACTCAACACCAGGAGACAGAACTGGACTCCAAACAAGACTTCCCGTCTGTGTAGTGAACACTTTGAGAGTCATCACTTCAGCACTGACTCCAGGATAAAGACACCTTTTTTTCATACAGTACCTCACAAAGAGTCAATAAACTTATTAGTTTAAAATGATGAATTATTGTCCATAATACATTTAAATGCATTACATAAATTACTAATTGTCATTTCTACCTGTGTTTTTAACCTGTCATCTTTCTCTCGTGTAGAACACTTGTAGAAAGTTACAACACCTAGGCCAATGTGATATTTACTCCACAGTAAAGAGGTTGTTTCACAAGAAGTTAAGATTTTGCAAATTTTGACATTGGGTCCTAATTCATAGGTTTTATAATTACTGTTATAAATATTTTCATTTATTTAATTTGTACTTTTTGTAGCCTTTTAATAGTGATGATTTCATGAATGCAAGCTTTGACTTAATTTTGTTAAACTGTTTGTGTAATGGTTAGAATTTTTGTGATATAAAGTGGATCAGACAAAATTTACTTTAGAGTAAAAGCAAAATTTTTGAAAGCTGTCATTCATCAGTTTCCTGTGATAATTGGAAATATAGTGGTGATTTAAACCATTAACAAAATCGTTATTAATGGCATCTTAATGTTTTCATTTATGTCTTCACATTTACCCAAGTTTGCATTTATCTTAGCAGAATGTAAAAAAATGAAAAGCTGATTTTATGTGCTGATTTTGTTTGAACATTTCTTTAAGACAAATGAAGAAGATTCATTGAGAAACGATTCTCCTTTTGTGAAAAACAAGAACATAGCTGCACACTGAACAGTTTTAAGTCCCGTAGGAGGTATTATTCATTTGTGACGTTGTGATATATGAGAAGGTTCTGTCGGTATTGCTCTGTATTGAGGCTTATATAGTGAAGCTAAAAAAACGTAACATACAATTAGCTGATTATGTTTCTGTTTGCCTCACTATAAAAACGTCACAATACCTTTGCCTGAGGAAGACCCTTTCAGAGTTGGTAACATAGCGAACAAATGATACCTCCTTGGGGGCTTCAAAACTATTGTGTCCAGCTAATTGTTTGTTTTTCACTTTGAGCCCTTTTATCCAGTCACATTCTTCTGTGTTAAAACTAGACTTCTAACAGAGCAGCAAACAAACAAACAAACAAAATCTTCTCAAGCTCTGCTGCTGGGTGTAAGGTGCGTAGTTATCTTCAAGTACAAAGTTGAAATAATCAGGCCCACACAGAAATGGACTGCTTAATTTTTTGTCGGTGACAATGTTAAACATTAATGCTTTATGTTTTATCTGTAGTGTATGATTTGTTTGTCCATTCAATTGACAGCCAGATTTGTTTGTGAAATACAACATTCAGTCAGTAATAAAGACAAAAGCAGTGCAAATATAAATAGAATTTATTGAAATTTTAAACAAGTTATAGATGAATATCAAAAACTCAGCATTGGCCATGACAGCCTGGGCTATGTTCAGGCCTAACAAAATGTGTCCTAAAGGCCAAATTCAAAAGCAGTGACACTGCCAACTGTAAGCAGTTCACTGCATTTAGAGGTGGTCTTTAAGACAATTAACTAATTTACTTAAAAACATATAATTTCTCCTAGGTGTGAGATGAATGTGTCTGATGTGAGGGTGCTCAATTTTGGCACCATTTAAACTACGAACAAATGTAGCCATAACACTGTAAACACATTTCCTGGCCTTATCAATCTTTGCTGGATTGCCACCAGCCTCCCACCTGCACCTTTGGGCCAATGAAGAAAATATTATCTTAATGCCAGGATGCTGGAGGTGAAGCTGGTGCAGGTCCTCCTTCATCATGCTGACCAGCTTGACACTGCTGACCTTCCCCATGTCATTGCCGCCACAGTGGATGATGAGGACATCTGTTGCTGCTCTTCCTCGCAGGGAGTGGGAAAAGAAGGGGAGAAGGCCTCTCTGCAGTCCACCCCAGCCAAACCAGCAGACACGGACACCCGGCATGCTGAGGGGTGCTTCCCAAGGTCTCTGCAGCTCTCTGGACACCACGCCGGACATAGCTGTCACCAATGCTCCACACTGTGCATATGAAAGTAAAATGAGTGTAATAAATAGTTAGCGTTATATATTTTAAAACGCTGAAGCGTTTTTAAGATTGTGCAATCTCAATAACAGCTGAATCATTGTTTCGAGGTTTGTTGTATAACGTTAGTTTCAACTAAACTCAACTTACCTCAAGTTTCGTGAGGGAGCTGGCACCAAACGGGGGCAGCCAACACCACAGGGCTAGTCTAAAAAGCCTAGTTTGTTAGCCTTAGCTAATTTAGTAGCGCCGAGCAAGGTGGGCGTGTTTAAGCAACCAGGCTTCCGTCCTCTTTGCGTGAGGGCGCGAGGAGTGGGAGAGGCACGTTCACGGCTGCGGCTGACGTCATCAACGAACGAGCCAGAACGTGGACCTTGCTGGAGAGAACACGGGAGCAGAGCAGAAATCTTCGGATGACTTCATCTTTTCTAAAGTTTTTAGGACAAAACTACGATTTTAACACAAGTTTTGTGGAGGGTCTGCTGCTGTTCAATCGGAAAATTGAAAGCTTCACATTTGGCCTACTTTTTTCCGAGACCAAACGGAAATGTGTGCTGAAAGCACATGGCTAGCACAAATTAATATTTAAGACCAGTAGCTGCTAGCTAGCCAATGCGTGATAACTTAGTTCAGCTGAAAAGCACAGGCAAACACTTGAAATCCTAAAAATGATCACCTGCGTCTTTTGTAAAAAGAAATTTGATACATTAAGGGGTTATGTACTACACTGCAGAGTGCATAGGAATGAGCCCCGTTGTCTTTTCAAATGTGTTGGCGCCAACTGTAGTCAAACATTTACCACTTACTCAGCTTTCAAGGGCCATTTTTATCGTGTGGACAATGCACCTGCACCGCAAGCTGCTATAGCTGTTGTTGCGGATTTACAATGTGCAGTTTCATTATGTGCCCGCCATTTCCACACGTTGAAAGAGCTAGTGTCTCACTTAAATGATCATATTGGAGAGGGCAGGTCTGTGTTGTGTCCAGTAAATGGTTGTAAGCACATGTTTACAAAAAAGTCATCATTTACTTCTCACGTGTGTAGGAAGCATAAAGCATGCTCCCCTGAAAGTATTGATGACGTGTACAGGGAAACTCGCCCTCAGCCCCCAGATGTCATTGCCAGTACAGATGATTCAGGAAACACACATGAAGCCATGCCAACAGCTAGTGCAGCCAGTGATATGCCAGAGAATGATAGTCAGTCTTATCTCAGAAACATGTGTCTCTTTTACCTTAAACTGCAAGGACAGCTGCTTATTCCTGCCTCTACTATACAGACTATTGTTGAGGAAATGCAAAATGTGCATGAGTTAGGTCAAGCCTACACAATAACTAAAGTAAGTTCTTTATTAAAAAATGATATGAGCCTATCAGATGAAGCAGTCGCTAAAATCTGTGACTGCATTAAAGAGTCAGATTTGTTCTCTGCTGTCATCAGGGACAATTAAGAACAACATACTCAGAAATCAGACATTCGCAAAAATGTTTAAATACACGGAACCCCAAAAAGTGGCATTGGGAATGGATGAAAACATGACACAAAAATATGCCTACTACATACCAGTGGCAGAAACCCTGAAGAGCTTTTTACAGTCACATTTAGGGAGGAATACACAGTCACAACAGTTTGGAGATCCGGATGCAGAGGTTTTTACGGATTTATATGATGGAAAATTTCAAATTTCACCACTTCTTTAATGAAAACCCTGAAAGCCTCAAACTGATTTTGTACCAAGACTCATTTGAAATTGTGAATCCCCTGGGTTCTGCTAAAAAAAACACACAAAGTTCTTGCAGTCTATCTTTCATTAGCAAATTTACCCATTCATTTGCATTCAAATACTGATAATATGTTTTTAGTCTTGTTGTGTGTTGAGTCTGACCTTAAGCGTTTTGGAGTAGCCAAAGTTTTCTCAGAGTTGTTGGCAGATCTGAAATCCTTGGAGACAGATGGAATAAATGTAGATGGAGAAACCGTAAAAGGGGGTCTTTACTACAGTGCTGGGGATAACCTGGGTTCTCATTGCATAGGTGGGTTTACCGAGAACTTCAGCTGCTCTCAATATTTTTGCAGGGACTGTGAAATCACAAGAAGTGAGTTTGAGGCTGATCCGAATGCCTGTGGTCCTCCACGCACCCCAGAGAGGTATGACACGGCTGTTGCTGATCTCCAGGCTGAAAACCTCCAAGGCGTCAGAGGAATAAAGGTAAAATCTATCTTTAATACACTTGAGTCTTTTTACGTTTCCCAGCCTGGTCTCCCGCCTTGTTTAGGTCATGACCTCTTTGAAGGAGTCTTGTCATATGATCTAGCGCTGTACCTGAAGAACATTATAAAAAAGAAAAAATGGTTCACATACTCACTCTTAAACAGGCGCATCAAACAGTTTAAGTACAAAGGATCTGAAGCACTCACAAAGCCATGTGCTGTCAACCCTGACAAAGCCAAGTTATCAGGGCAAGCCATTCAAAACTGGAACCTTTTGAGACTGCTACCAGTTTTGATTGGTGACAAAGTGCAAAACCATGAGGATGAAGTATGGCAGTTAGCTCTCCAGCTAAAAGACATTGTGGATCTTATTTGTGCTCAGAACATTTCCTTGTCCCAGATAGCATATCTTGACATTTTGATCCAAGAATATTTGGACTTGAGAAAGATGTTGTTTACTGAAATTCAACTAAAACCCAAGCACCACTATTTGCGCCATTATTCAGCACTGTTCTTGAAGTTTGGTCCATTGATTAGGTTATGGACACTTAGGTTTGAGAGCAATTAAGGCACAATATGTAATTTTTGTTTTAAAGTCTTGATGGTGCACTATGTAACTTTTTCTGGTAGAGGGTCTGCCACCTGCTTGTTTCATGAAGATGTTCTTTCTTTGCAGGGATATTCCACAGTATGGTATAAAACGTATCTTGTATTTATTCAATTAGAACTGTTTTTGTTGCAAACAGATACCTCAACAAATGTGCATTCTTACTGTGAGGGGGCTCACTTCTCCACAGATCTGACCTGTAACTTGGCCTGCTGGCATCAGATGCACAAAATGTAATTTTTTTTTTAAGGTCTTGATGGTGCACTATTTAACTTTTTCTGGTAGATGGTCTACCACCTGCTTGCTTCATGAAGATGTTCTTTATTTGCAGGGATATTCCACAGTATGGTATAAAACATATCTTGCATTTGTTCAATTAGAACTGTTTTTGTTGCAAACAGATACCTCAACAAATGTGCATTCTTACTGTGAGGGGGTTCACCTCCACAGATCTGACCTGTAACTTGGCCTGCTGGCATCACCTGATTGTTGTTTAAAAAATAAAAAGCATCCAATTGTTTACAACTATGACAATGGCTGTTAAATAAATGTCCCAAAAGTGATATTTTCATCTCTTGTCCTTTCTCAAGATGTATTTTTGCATGTTTTGGTGTAGGCATAGTAGAAATAATTTTGCAGGTTTAAATTTTACATAACTTGATTATTAAAACATAAAAATACAGCGTATTGTGAATAGATTTTATGTATAATATACAGAACAGCTCCATTTAAAATGCAAAGTTTTACTGTTGGTCCACCAGTTTAAATTAGTTTTTTTGTATGATATTTCCCTGTTAATTTGATCATTTATTGGTGCACAATAAGCAATTACTACATGTAAAAAATACAGGAAATGGTCTATTTATATACAACACCATTATGCAAAATGAACACATTTTTTTGTAGACTTAACAGTTTTTTAATGTGATTCAGATGTAATTTCATTCACTGTAAATCAATTTACATATTTAGTCAGTAAAGTTATCTACTGTGCCACTGTATTTTTTACAGGAATTCTCTGGTAACCACAGCTGCCAGAGTTTTCCTGTAAAAACAACAATTTTTTTTTGACAGTGTGCAAATTATTCATAATATCAGAATCACAAACATCCTGCTGTAGGCTACTGTAGCTACTGAAGAGCAGCAGCCTAGGTAAATTGGGCAGTGCTAACATTAGCTACATTAAGACATTGCAGCAGTAACAGAATGATTCAACTAAAGGAAAAGTTAACCCAATAAACACAGCACAGTGCTTACAAGGGTTAGATGTCTTTAAAATGATTTAGCCATTTAACTTAGCTCTATTCATCCCATTCTCTCAAGTCTGAGAGATGCTTAGTAGCACTAGTTTCACTTAAGTCAACACAAAGGCTTTTCCTACGTGCATGGAAAGGGTCCAGAATACAGTAAACTAGATGATTGCAGGCAGCATCTCTGGAATCTGTCTCACAGTCAGAGCATGTAATATGCATGTAATATGTACAAGTATCGCTTACAACCTCACTTTAAAAAAAACAACAAAAAACAGAACAATCACTTCAACATTTATGCATGTGCACATTGAAAAAAATCATTGTCTCATTTTTTATGTCCTCCTCTGTGCAGATCGACCAGGATGTCATCATACTCATGGATGATGCAGAACGATAGATCCCTTGAAGTTTCTTTTTCACAACAATGCTTGCAGTGCCTGATTTGGAGGACCTTATCAAACTACTTCAGATTTTCTTTCAGTAACAAGGAAATACTTGCAATTTTAGCACATTACAACCAGACAGTGATAAGTGTCAGAAGTGTAAAGAGAGTTTGTGGAAGACTTGGTCTGTTCAGGAGGAAGAACCAGTCTGACATGGAAGACGTGCTGGCTTTAGCCCAACATGAGGTTATGACCAATGGACAGATGCAAGGTTATCGCTGGCTACACCTATGAACAGTTCAGCGAGGATTTGTTGTGTCTGGTTGATCCACAAGGTGTAGAACTGAGAAGAGCACGGCGCTGCAGAGGGCCAAATGCATTTTGGCACATGGACAGCTATGACAAGCTAAAACCCTAGGGCATTCAAATCAAATCAAATCAAACTTTATTTATATAGCACTTTTCATGCATTAAAAATGCAGCACAAAGTGCTTCACAAAGTGCCATCAATGGCTGCATAGATGGTTTCAGCCACCATGTGTTATGGATGGAGGCCTATACCACAAACAGTGATCCCAAAGTAGTTGCAAGTTACTTTATCAGAATGGTGTCAAGTATTGGTGGATGTCCAGAGAGGATTCGTGCAGACAGGGGAACAGAAAGTGTTTGCGTACAAGAAATGCAGATGTTTTTGCGGAGAAACCATCCAGACAGTTTTGCAGGAGAGAAGAGTTTCCTTTATGGAAGAAGCACAGCAAACCAGCGCATTGAAGGATGGTGGGGTACCCTTCGCAAACAGAGTGCGCAGTTCTGGATGAACTTTCTAACTTTCCAGGATGATGGTCGTTTCACAGGAGACTTTTTGGACAAAAGTCTAATTCAGTTCTGTTTCATGAATTTTGTTCAGGTAAAAATCTTTCCTCAACCTCTGAAATTAAGTTGCTGTAGGTTGTATTGGAATTGTAGTAGTTGTTGTTGTTGTTGTTTGTAATTATTCATTTAATTATTTATTTTGGCATTTTCTACCTCACCATATACAATACAGCACAGCAACCTAGGCCTCAGTATAGACAGGCAACAGTTAAGTGTTGCAAAACCTATTTCAATCAATCAATCAATTTTATTTATAAAGCCCAAGATCACAAATCACAATTTGCCTCACAGGGCTTTACAGCATATGACATCCCTCTGTCCTTAGGACCTTCATAGCTGATCAGGAAAAACTCCCCAAAAAACCCTTTAATGGGGAAAAAAATGGTAGAAACCTCAGGAAGAGCAACTGAGGAGGGATCCCTCTTCCAGGACGGACAGATGTGCAATAGATGTCATACAGAACAGATCAACATGATAAATTAACAGTAATCCGTATGACACAATGAGAGAGAGAAGGAGAGAAGCTGCCCGGTGTTTCACATTTCTGTATGTACTGTGTTTCTTTCTATGCAGGATGAACTTGATGAAGTTGTCAGCACCTGGAATTCACACAAAATCAGACCAAGATCAAGTGGTGACGTGGCATTGGGTAGGCCAGTTGTGATGTACTTGTTCCCAGAGCTGCACAGTGCTGAGGATAGACTTAAACCTGTTTCCATGGAGGAGGTCACTGTGTGTATGGAAGAGTGCACTCCCAAAGGCGAGTTTCTGTGTGATGAAACCGTTTTTGAACTGTGTTGTCTCCTGATGGAGGAGAATGGGTGGGATGCTCCTGCAGATCCACTTGCTGCAGCTGATCTGTACATCATGTTAAGAGAGGAAATGCTGCAAATAATTTGAAAAATGGAACATGGAAGTTTATTCCAGTCACATCATGTGAAAGTACTTGTCTTATCTTGATTATTATTTTCTTGTGCTTTATACAAGATAGACTATTTTAATAAACTTTATGTGTAAACACAACCTATTAAGTTTTCTTGTCAAAAATGTACCAATAAAGCCATGACAACATCGCAAACCGCAACAGTCACGCTACCAGGTGGCTACTGCCATCTATTGGCGAAAAGTAGCAACTATACTACTCCAGCCCGAAATCAGGTGAGTGTCTCCACAAGCAATGAAATAATAATCAGAAAAATTAAGGGGGTGGCCCAGGTAATAACATAATTAATACCAATGCATAATCCAGGGTGCCACATAATGTCACAGCCCTGTTACCTGAAAAAAAAACCAACTGTGGTAGAAGAAGTAACATTTTATTTACAATAAAACTTTACGATAATAAACATTTTTCTTTGTTATACCAATAACATGGTTAAATCTCAACCATATAGGGGGGTCTACAACAAGCATATAACTAGAATGACTCTACTTTTTAAACTAATATTTCAGTAAGACAAAAAGTAACATTTTTAATTTTACAGAGCCTTTATAAGACATCTTAGCTATAGCAATGCTCATGAGCTAAAAACAGTCCCTGCATAAAGCATTCTACATAATGCATGCCACATGTAAAGCATACTATTACATTTTTATGGAAAAAGAAGGAAAGGTATGCTTGGATTTAAATGGTCTCATATAGCCTTTTTATTATAACATCAGTGACCTAATGTGAAAGTCCATGAACACGAAACAGATAACACTGGCAATTCGGCAAGGGTTTGTGGGATAACAGAATATCTCATGGGTCATCCATAAACAGAGTAGAATTCAGATGCTAAGTTTAAGGCAGGCAGGCACATAGCTATACTCCAGACTTGCTTTCAGTAACAAAGAAATTCTTTCTGGTGTTGAATGAAGTTCAACCCTACATCTGAGAACATGAAAATTTGTCAAAAGGATGGCTATTCACAAGGCGTGTAATAAAAGAACCCAATATGATTAGACTTTATACCGTACTGTATAGTCCATATGCAATAACAATTAATAATAAATGTGTCAGAGACATTCAGAGACTGACTCAGTTTTGTTTCTTACTTGTAAAGCCAAAGTTGGATGACTTAAGCAAACACTGCTTCAGAAATTGTCCAAAGACCTGAGCTCAATTTAATAAAACAATGGCATACAATGGAACATTTTACTTATGCATAAGTAATGGATAACACTATACATATTAAAGGGCAAAACTAAAAAAATACAAGTTTTGGCTACAAAAAACTACAAGTTTTTGTAGCCAAAACTGGACTTCCTCCTGTATAGCTGGAGGATATATCTCTCTATTAGGTACAGTGCTGAAGTTCATGTTGAAGTTAACGTATTAACGGTCCAAAATATTTGTTCGTCTCCATTCTTTGTAATTCGGTTCCTGCAATCCTGAGGGTTGTTCTGGTAATGGTTGTGGGAATCTAAACAATATCCATTACCCATTGCTTTCAAGAACTGCATTAAATTCTGAACGGAAACCCGGGAAGTTGTCATAGCTTTCAGCTATGTGTAGGATCTTTCCGCATGTGTGACCAATTGGTCTTCTGCTGAACTCTGTCATTTCTTCAAATTCCACATAGATGCTGTCTGTTAGTACAAGATCAAATCCGATGCAGAACCGCAGAAATTTCTTCAGTTTAATTTCATCTAGCTCTCTGATGAATCTTTTCAGATGATTTTTCACTTCCTTTTGTTTTGGATTCAAATCATTTGAAAATTTCAGCATCTGACGGACCTTTTTTGAGGTTGGTTGCAGGTCAGTTAACAACTCGATCAATGCCTCTGGACTGAGGAAGAGATGATGATGGGTAATCTCTCGACGAACATCGGTTTTTAGACAAGCTCTTTGTGTGCTATTTCATCAAGAATTGTAGGAAGAGTCTTAGCTGTGATCCTCCTCCTCCTCCTCCTCCTCCTATCTCTGCATCAGAGAAAGTGGTAATCATGTCATGTAAAGTGTTAGCATGATGTATGGTGATTGTTATCACATCCTCTGAATTAGGTGGACTAGTGGGCATGAGAAAACAATCATAGATCAACGTGTCGTCTATGTCTTCGTCAACATCATGAAGGGGACCAAAGGTAATTTCAGCATCAACAGACATCTGTAAAGCAGGCTGGATCAAAATCAACTATGGCATCTCCCACTTGTAGTTCTGCTGTACTGGTTTCATTGCTGCTGTGTGATGAGACAACAACCACATCAGATGTCTCGCTGGCATCATCTTCAGCTTCTTTTGGCCTGGTTGCAATGTAAAAGCGTAACATACTCAGCTTTGCAGTCATGTACATAATGCCAACAGACTGGCAAGTTTCATCGGTGAGGCGGTTCTGTTTGAAATCCCACACCTTAAACTAATAATCAGACACTGGTCCTTTAGGAGAGATCCCACCAGGAAAGAAAAGCTTCTGTCCTTCTTCAAGAAGAGCTTTTAATCCAGCATTAGTTGGCAACTGTATCTTCCTAGTGCCACCGCCCTGTTTTGTCCTCGCCTGTTTGGCTCCATTACCATCATCATGAATCAATCCTATGTCTACATTTCGTGTAGTTTTTAGCTTTTTTTTGTCCGTTGTTCTTGTGTCTTCATGTAATGTCTTCTCCTTTGTGCTTTCCTTTCTGACTCTCATTTTCTCACGAAGTTTCTCCAAAATCCCTTGCTTTCGTTTGGGGAGGGACTTTTTACTTCTGCAGAAATTGAAGACAGCAATTCGGTCACGGTAGGAAGGAATGTAATTTGCCAGAGTTGCATCATCCATGAGTACGATGACATCCTGGTCGATCTGCACAGAGGAGGACATAAAATAAGAGACAGTGATTTTTTTCAATGTGCACATGCATGAATGTTGAAAGTGATTGTTCTGTTTTTTGTTTTTTGTTTTTTTAAGGTTTGTGAGTGATACTTGTACATATTACATGCATATTACATGCTCTGACTGTGAGCAATCATCTAGTTTACTGTATTCTGGACCCTTTCCATGCACGTAGGAAAAGCCTTTGTGTTGACTTAAGTGAAACTAGTGCTACTAAGCATCTCTCAGACTTGAGAGAATGGGATGAATAGAGCTAAGTTAAATAGCTAAATCATTTTAAATACATCTAACCCTTGTAAGCACTGTGCTGTTTGTTGTTCAAACAACAAATTAACAGGCTAATTGATCCTAGGGAGTGCAATGCCTGCACATGAATTTACATAAACATGAAGTCATGTAATGTCTTCTGATCATTCCCTTTTGTTGCTTGATTTAAGTCCTAATTGTGTTTATTGTGTTAACTTTTCCTTTAGTTGAATCATTCTATTATTGCTGCAATGTCTTAATGTAGCTAATGTTAGCACTGTCCAATTTACCTAGGCTGCTGCTCTTCAGTAGCTACAGTAGCCTACAGCAGGATGTTTGTGATTCTGATATTATAAATAATTTGCACAGTAGATCAATTCTGGACTTGGAGTATAAATAAAAAGTATAAAAGGCTCTCTGTCTGCCTGCAATTAGAATTGTAGCTACAAGGTTAGACAACATTACCAACACTGTCCTGCAGTTCTAATCCCTTTCAGACAGCTGAGGAGGTTGGTATTCTTGGGGCGATCAGGGAAAAACTGCGTCGTCGTCGTTGTCGTCCTCCGCTTATCCGGGTCCGGGTCGCGGGGGCAGCAGCCTCAGCAAAGAAGCCCAGACAGCCCTCTCCCCAGCCACTTCCGTCAGCTCTTCCGAGGGAACCCCGAGGCGTTCCCAGGCCAGCTGGGTGATGTAATCCCTCCAGCGTGTCCTGGGGCGGCCCCGAGGTCTCCTCCCGGTTGGACATGCCCAAAACACCTCCCAAGGGAGGTGTCCGGGTGGCATCCTTACTAGATGCCTGAACCACCTCAACTGGCTCCTCTCGATGTGGAGGAGCAGCGGCTCTACTCCGAGTCCCTCCCGGATGTCCGAGCTCCTCATCCTATCTCTAAGGCTGAGCCCAGCCACCCTTCGGAGGAAACTCATTTCGGCCGCTTGCACTCGCGATCTCATTCTTTCAGTCACTACCCAGAGCTCGTGACCATAGGTGAGGATTGGAACGTAGATCGACCGGTAAATCGAGAGCTTCGCTTTTTGGCTAAGCTCCCTCTTCACCACAACGGACCGGTTAAGCGCCTGCATCACTGCTGACGCCGCCCCAATCCGCCTGTCAATCTCCCGCTCCATCCTACCCTCACTTGTGAACAAGACCCCGAGATACTTAAACTCCTCCACCTGAGGAAGGACCCCCCCCCCGACCCAGAGAGGGCAATCCACCCTTTTCCGGCTGAGGACCATGGCCTCAGACTTGGAGGTGCTGATTCTCATCCCAGCCGCTTCACACTCGGCTGCGAACCGTCCCAGCAAGAGCTGGAGGTCACTGTTCGATGGAGCCAGGAGGACCACGTCATCCGCAAAAAGCAGGGACGAGACCCTCCCGTCACCGAACCTGACACCCTCCACCACTCAGCTGTGCCTAGAAATTCTGTCCATAAAAGTTATGAACAGAACCGGTGACAAAGGGCAGCCCTGGTGGAGTCCAACCCTCACCGGGAACCGGTCCGACTTATTGCCGGCCATGCGAACAAAACTCGTGCTCCTTCGCTGGTCCATGGTTCCGCGTCCGGGACGAAAACCACATTGCTCCTCTTCAATCTGAGGTTCAACTATCGACCGGACCCTCTTCTCCAGCACCCTGGAGTAGACCTTACCCGGTAGGCTGAGGAGTGTGATCCCCTATAGTTGGAACACACCCTCTGGTCCCCCTTCTTGAAGATGGGGACCACCACCCCGGTCTGCCACTCCAGAGGCACTGCCCCCGATGTCCACGCAATGTTGCAGAGGCGTGTCAACCAGGACAGCCCTACAACATCCAGAGCCTTGAGATATCCAGGACGAATCTCATCCACCCCCGGGGCTCCGCTGCCTCGGAGTTGATTCACTACCTCGGCAATTTCTGCCCCAGAAATTGGACGACCCGCCCCCGATACCCCCGTCTCTGTTTCCTCACTGGAATATGTGCTGGTGGGATTGAGGAGCTCCTCAAAGTATTCCTTCCACCGCCCGACAATGTCCCCAGTTGACGTCAGCAGCTCCCTGCCCCCACTGTAAACAGTGTGAGCTAGTTGCCGCCTCCCCCCCCTGAGGCGCTGGATGGTTTGTCAGAACCTCTTTGGAGCCGATCGATAGTCTTCCTCCATGGCCTCACCCAACTCCTCCCACACACGCCCGAGTTTTTGTCTCCGCAACTGCCGCCGCTGCGCTCCGCTTGGCCTGCCGGTGACCGCCAGCTGCTTCCGGAGACCCACAGGCCAACCATGCCCTGTAGGCCTCCTTCTTCAGCCTGACGGCTCCCCTCACCTCTGGTGTCCACCAGCGTGTTCGGGGATTACCGCCACGACTGGCACCAGCAGCCTTGCGGCCACAGCTTGCAGCCACCGCCTCGACAATGGCAGAGCGGAACAAGGCCCATTCGGACTCAATGTCCCCCTCTGCCCTCGGGACGCGGTTGAAGCTCTCCCGGAGGTGGGAATTGAAGGTCATTTGGACATTCTTCCGCCAGGCGTTCCCAGCAGACCCTCACTGCTTGTTTGGGCCTGCCAGGTCTGTGCGGCGTCTTCCCCCACCATCTGATCCAACGAACCACCAGGTGGTGATCAGTTGACAGCTCTGTCATATGGTCGCAGGTCAAATGATACGACTACAAAGTCAATCATTGACCTGCGACCTAGGCTATCCTGGTGCCACGTGCACTGATGGACATCCTTATGTTTGAACATGGTGTTAGTTATGGCCAAACAGAATCTGGACACAGAAGTCCAATAACTGAACACCACTCAGGTTCAGATCGGGCAGGCCGTTCCTCCCAATCACGCCCCTCCAGGTCCCACTGTCATTGCCCACATGAGCGTTGAAGTCCCCCCAGCACAACAATGGAGTCCCCAGTTGGGGCACTGTCCAGCACCCGTCCCAGGGACTCCAAAAAGGGCGGGTACTCTGAGCTGCTGTTTGGCGCATAAGCGCAGACAACAGTCAGGACCCGTCCCCCTACCCGAAGGCGCAGGGAAGCAACCCTTTCGTCTACTGGGGTAAACCCCAATGTACAGGCAGAGAGTCTGGGGGCTATCAGAAAGCCCACTCCGGCCATCCGCCTCTCACCCGGAGCAACTCCAGCGAAGGAGAAGGTCCACCCCCTCTCAAGGACTAGGGTTCCAGAGCCGGAACTGTGTGTCGAGGTGAGGCCGACTATATCTAGCCGGTAGCGCTCAACCTCTTCCACCAGCTCCAGCTCCTTCCCCGCCAGAGAGGTGACATTCCATGTCCCAAGAGCCAACTTCTGTAGCCGAGGATCGGACCGCCAAGGCCCCCGCCTTGGTCTGCTGCCCAATCCACACTGCACCGAACCACTCCGGATCCCTCCGCGGGTGGTGGGCCTGCAGGGGGACGAGCCCATGTAGCCGGTTTGGGCTGGGCCCGACCGGGCCCCATGGGTGAAAGCCCGGCCACCAGGCGCTCGCCCACGGGCCCCAACCCCAGGCCTGCCTCCAGGGCGGGGCCCCGGTAACCCTCCGGGCCGGGTACACAGATTCTTGCTGTTGTCCATCATGAAGGGTGGTTTGAACCGTACTTTGTCTGACCCTTCGCCCAGAACCAATCTGCCTTGGGAAACCCTACCAGGGGCAAAATGCCCCCGACAGCATAGCTCCTAGGGTCATTAGGGCACTCAAACTCCTCCACCACGATAAGGTGACGGTTCTCGGAGGAGGAGTGTAAATAAAAAGTATAAAAGGCTCTCTGTCTGCCTGCTATTAGAATTGTAGCTACAAGGTTAGCCAACATTACCAACACTGTCCTGCAGTTCTAATCCCTTTCAGACAGCTGAGGAGGTTGGTATTCTTGGGACGATCAGGGAAAACTGCCTATGGCTAAATTACTTGCGGTAACATAGTTCTGTGAGAGGGGATGCCGCAGACGGCATCGACCGATGAAAAGAACCACTGCCCGGTGTAGACCAGTGTAACGTTAACTGTGGCTCCACACCTCTCACTCGGTAGTGCTGCCACAAAAGCAGGCAGCGAGCAGCATTCCTCACAGCGGCAGATCACAAAATTATTGTAACAAAATGACAAAAATCGGGATGGATATTGTCCAGTAGCCCAACCATTTAAGCTAACAAACATGCTACGAGCTTAACCAGCTTCTGACATCCTTCATATCTGCAGCTATTTCTTCATTTTACAAACACCAAGCACCAAAACAACACATATTCTTCTATTATATATATATTCTTCACTCACCTTCTGCTCTTCCATGAATGAAATGGCTTCCTCAGGGACCCCTTGAAAACGCAAAAACTCACTGAGGTCCAACATTTTCGGTCCGTGCGTGGCTCTCCTCGCCTCTCCTCCACTCTAGTGCGCCACCAAAGTTGGTTCCCTACAGGCACCCATACTTCTGAGTTTAAAGTCAGAATTCTGAGAATTTAAGCCAGAATTCTGACTTTTAAGAGAAAAAGGTCAGAATTCTGACTTTAATCTCAGAATTCTGACTTCAGAATTCTGATTTTAAAGTCAGAATTCTGAGATTAAAGTTAGAATTCTGAGGAAAAAAAGTCAGAATTCTGACTTTCAGAACTCACTTTTTTTTCCACAGTGACCCTAATCCTCTTCCATATAAATATGATAAATAGGCTATATAGAAAATTAAAAACAATTGACTTGTTGGTATAACAATATATTATGTGCATGATTCCTAATTTTTATTTCTTTTGATTACCGGTCTGCTGATGGGGTTATCGCAGTGAAATGGTATGACAACAAATGTGTCACCCTTCTGAGCAATGCCTGTGGGATCATGCCTCTTTCAACAGTCAAACGGTGGAGCAACGACGAAAAAGCAAAGATTGACATTCCATGCCCATCACTCATTCCTGCCTACAATGAGCATATGGGAGGTATTGATCTTTCTGACATGCTGGTCCACCTGTACAAGACCCCTGCCAAGTCCTGCCGATGGTACTTCCCCCTGTTCGGCTACGCCCTTGACTTGTCCATCACCAATTCCTGGCTAGTCTATAAGAGAGACTGTGGACTACTGAATTAGAAACCAATGCCTCTGAAAAGGTTCCGCCTGGCAGTGGCCCACTGTTTGAAGCAAGCTAAAAAGCCAGCATCCAGAGTTGGCCGACCCTCTTCTGCCTCTAAACCACCAGGCCGACCATCCTCCACCTCTCCACCACCACAGATGTCCACTCAGAAGAAGCACCTCCCCCCAAGACCCCCACAACCACAACCAGGGCCCGTATTCCTAAAGATTTTTAGTGCAAAGAGTTGCTCCTAGTGGCCAAATTCTAAGAAAATTCTTAGAATCTTGGTGTTTTCTTAGAATTTCTCCTAAAAATTAAGATTAGATCCTAGTAAAGATAAAAGCTATTCCAAAAGAATCCTAGCTCCTAAGAGTGCTCCTAAGGTGAGATCTATTAGGAGCAGGGAAAAGGACTTTTAAGCAGCTTAGGAGTTCCCTAAGCAGAGGACAAAATGGTGGAGGGAAGAGGCAGGAGAGATATTCTCCAAACACTGGAAGACGGTGAATTATTAAAACGCTACAGATTGGATCGCGCCGGCATTGTTGTTGTGGTCGATCTCATTAGAGATGCACTGACTTGTCCTACCCAGTGCCACAATGCCATATCACCTGAAATGAAGGTAATCACAACCTTGAGGTATTTGGCAACAGGGAAAATGCAACAATGCAGCAATGATGACTTGGGTCTGTCACAACCCTCCATCAGCAGGGTCATCAATCAAACATTGACAGCATTGTCACAACCTCACATTGTGACACAATTTGTTAAATTTCCACTGGATGCCCGCACTTTGCAAGCCCACAAAAGGGCATTTATGGACATTGCAGGATTCCCTGGTGTTGTGGGTGTAATTGATGGGACACATGTCAGAATAATTGCACCATCAGAAGATGAAGCCGTCTTTGTGAACAGGAAAAGATTTCATAGCATCAATGTTCAGCTTGTTTTCAGTGCTGACAACAAAATTTAAGACATTGTTGCTAAATGGCCAGGCTTAACACATGATGCCAGAATGCTCTCTGAGAGTGGTCTCAGACAGCTTTTCGAGGGACATTATGTGCCAGCCAATTGTCACTTGTTAGGGGACAGTGGCTACCCATGCAAACCATGGCTCCTAACACCTTACCTCCAGCCACACCAAGGGCCGCAACTAAACTACAACAGGTAACCCAAACAATATAGAATTATGCATGGACATAAAATGTAAATTGCATGTTGGATATTTCCATCAAATAATGTACATAATGTATAATGTTTGATTATGTCTGTAGGGCCCATAAGAGAACAAGGGCAGTTGTGGAGCGTGGCATTGGCCAAATGAAGAGACGCTTTCATGTCCTCCATGGAGAGGTGCGGCTGACCCCTGATAAAGTCTGCAAAGTCATCGTGGCCTGTGCAATACTGCACAACATTTGCAAGGCTCGGCAGATTGCAGAACCTCTTGAGGGTGATGGTGACGAGGAGAGCGATGATGATGGTGGTGGTGAAGAAAACATTGACTTTCCACAGGGGAACTTGGCTCAAAGTGGACTAACTTACAGAGGCCACTTTACAAATTTACATTTCAGGCAAGTTACAGTATATGTAATTAGAAAATGTGTGAATGCATTTAATCAATGTACCACATAGTTTTACCACACATCACTTACATTAGTTACATACATGACACATTACTCAAAGACACAATATCTATTTGTCACTCAATTTATTTTTTAGGAACTGAATTTTCAGTCTATAGTACTCCTCCTGTAGGCAGAGAACTCTTTTCTGCTGCATTAAGACATCCATCGTCAACTCTAATCTTCTGTCCTGCAGGGATGGTGTTGGAGCAGCAGGTGCAGCAGGCAGGGATGGTGTTTGAGCGGCAGCAGCAGGCAGGCTGGACTCTGTCTGATGGTCGTACACCTGTGATGTTGAGGGGCCCGGTTCCTCTGATCGCTCCATGCTACAGAAAGGGGAACACATTTAGTTTAATTATTGTTTTGTTTTAAGTGATTTAGTAGAAGGAACATGCACAAGCAATACGCTAAATGGTTTATGCAATGAATAAACACTGTGCTTAATATTTTGTTTTCCTGCCTCTTGATATATGAAAACTCATTTGTTCTACCACTGTTGCATTTCAATGGCCTGCAACATTGAGGAGTCAATGCCTTCCCTCAGCCCGGTGATGCCAACTTCTGACTGCCCCAGTATATCAAATACTGTTTCTGCAACCTGGGACAGCTGCTTAGAAGGTGGTCCACCCCCTAAAAGGAAATCCAGTAAATCAATATATACACAATAATTAGGCATTTAAATTAACTTTGCCAGCAGGTGTAAGGAAGTGGTATATCACTCACCTGTGCGTGAAGCTTCACGTTTTTGTGCCGCAATCTCCTCTTTTGCTTTTGACTGCAACACATACCACCGCTTCTCGCAATCCTCACTTGTGCGCACAACCAACGGAAAGGAGGCATTTATCTGTTGTGCTATAGTGTCCCAGGCTTGCTTCTTGGCTTGCACTGTGACACTGGGGCTAAATTTACCCCTCAAAACACTTTTATGCTCATTGATCAATTGAGCCAAAAGCAAACACTGTTCCTCGGTCCAGTTGGGTTTTCTTGTTCTTTTTTTCTCCATTGTTGTTCACTAGTTTGTAGCAGATGTAAAAGCCAGACAAGCCTACTTCTTATACACCTGTCAGCAATCAAGGACATTGATGAAAGCTGTGCTGTGTTACTCTCGTTAATACCAAATTAAGTTGAGATGTTGATAGTTGAAAGTACAAAAGCATGCAATTAATAAAAGCAAATTAATATAACCATCACTATGTGAATATGTGGGCATTCAGTAGGGTTATTTTATAGTACAGTTTACTATTCATTTAACATGTATTTTCTTTTATGTGATATGTTATTTACAATTACACAGTCTTCATAAGATTAGATTCCATGATTAAGTTTAGCAATTATCACCAAAAGTAAGTTTTTTATCCAGCTTTTAGGATCAACCAATCACAGCTTTGGAAATGATGACTCATACCTAGCAACGGGGTCAACCACACCTCCTCACTAAGATAGGAGTTTCTGTCCATTCCTTGCTCAGAGTTCTCTGAGAATGTTCTGGAATCACTCGTAAGCTAAGACTCCTTGCTGGGAATTTTTAGGCTAAGTTAGGAGCTCTCTGAGAGGATTCTCAGAATCTTTAGGAATACGGGCCCAGATGTGCGTTATGACAACTACAGACATTGGCCATGTCACACTGACAACCGGGGGCGGTGCAGCCTCTGCCCAAAGGGTGTGTCAAGATGGAAATGTGTGAAGTGCAATGTTTTCCAATAAAATAAATTGAGATTTTACACAACACAGCTGAGAAGTTGAACATGGTCCCATGGGTCATTCTTTGTTTGTTAATTTTAGAGGGGGAAATAAATAAATAAAGCCCCAAGAGTACTGTTTATTGAAAGTACTAGAATTGTTTTGTTATTTTACACAGCACAGTTAAGAAGTGTAAGTGCTGCGCTATATTGTAATAAAATTGACTTGTTTTACAGTATTTTGACTTTTTCTACTTTCTTTTTGTATTTGTAGGTATTAAATTATCATATTATTGTTATTATACATTTATAATAATGTATTAGGTACTTTTACCATTAAGCGACCTCTCAACCATTTGGTAGAGGTCTGTAATTAAAAAACTGTGGGGTCTGTAAAAACAATAATAATCAATTCTTGTTATTAGAGCCCCAATAACATTAAAAAATGCAAAGAAATAATTTTTCCATAGCTTTTTTCTTGGTGAGGACCTTAAAGAGTTAAACTATTTGCACTAAAATGTCAAGATTTGGTCCTGAATCAATCAACAACATTGCTAAATAGTAGTGGGTCTTTGTTAAGATGTGCTCTCTCACTATTGGTGTGTGGCGCTAAACCAAAACTACAGTTGCATCCAAATTATCCAGAGGTAAGCAGGTAGCACACACAGATCTTCAGAAAAGGTAGACACATCTCGATTTCACCAGTTTATTTGGC